>AYEL01062761.1:0-18150 GCA_000484575.1 Olivierus martensii
TTCAGTTAGTGCGAGCAAATATTCGATTAATGCGATTTGTAAGCATAGGCCAGTCTTACTAACAAAGCGCCGTCTCCTTTTATGATGTCAATTAACAAATTACCGTTAATTTGCTAATTGTGTGAACGTGTTTTTTCCATTATTAATAATTTTTGGCCATTGGAAAAATCACAACTGCATGTAGACACAGTAAAAGCAATGGTAATAACGAAGTGCAACATTCCTTTTCGCATCCGTATAGGCCACTCTCAAGCAAAGCTCCTTCGTCTTCCTCAACACAGTCTTAGACTTCACCGGCAGCGTGCACGTATTTACGTGTGCTTCGTACGCAATGTTCTGTCCTGCATTATGTTACAATAAAAATGGTCATCCTAAACTAGAAGTATCAAATAAGTGTTAAATCTAAACCAACAAAAATGATGTTAGAAACTTATACTAATAAATTGAATAAATTCTCAAACAAGTCTAATAAATTTATATTTTTGTTATTTAATTCAAAATACTTACAAAAGTGTAAGCAAAGCTTTATTTAAACAGTAATAAAGCATAATTCAAATAACCAGCAAAACTAATAAAACTCAAATATCCAAAAATCCAATTATTCACAATAAATAATCTTAAATTCTAATACCTCCACCACCAATACAAACTTCAAGTAATTGTAGACTTTTACAAGAAACTCAATTGTCACTTAGCCAGTTCTATGTCAATACAACACCTCACTATGTCATCAGACACATACAGTTTTATACTGAGTGGCTTACAGTCCCGAGCTTGGCTCATTTACATAAAGTCGCATTATAGTATCAAATTTATTAGCTTACAGAATAATCAATTCATGTCATCCTCTTTACAGTTTAATTATACCTCAAACAAAATATTGATAAGAGATCATTCTTATATTCTCCTATTGGATCAGTGGTAACTTATTTAGATTAGATGATGTCAATAACCGAGAGAGCTCATTTGGAAGATGGCTGTCTGTTCCGTAACATGTGATTACTAAATACTACGACGGAGAACACGGAAAGTAAATTAACTCTTAAACTAAAATATAATATGTTAAATAATAATGAAAATAATGATAAATAATAAAAGAGCATAATAAAATAATAAACAGGATAGGTCAGAGTTAACTTCTTCACAACTTGTAACAAGTTTGTGGAATATCTTTTAAAAATTATTGGACTAGATATTGAAATTTAATAGTAACTTTAAATTTTAATATTCAGATGTTTTAAATTTGTCAAAAATTAACAAATATTGTGAATTTGAACTCCCATTTCCAATGATTGTATTTTAATGATTTGAAAATTTAATTTGTTTTAATAATAACTTTGATAACTTTTATATATTTCAAAAATATTCTGATATTTATATAACTCTAAAATTAAACAAAGGAAAAAAGATATATATTCTGGCTATTTATGGAGGATAAAGATTCCATTAAGAATGCATGAATAGTAAATGATTCCATTAAGAATGCCTGAATAGTAAATTTTATAATACAGGTATATTTCTTTATTAATTATGAAATTTATTTTTGATTTTTGCTTTTAACAATTTTTAATTCTAAATTCATATGATTATATTTGAAAAAAGAAAGAAAAGAAAAATAAACTGTTTTAACATTTAAAACTACATTCTGACATTTTATACAGTGGAGGACTATTGAAGAGGAGTCCACTTGAAATGCATTTGTTCCTCCACTAAATTTATAATTTCTCATTTCTGTGTTTTATAATTATTTGTTAAATAAATACTCTTTTGTCTGTGGATACTAGCTCTTTTGCCCTATTTGTTTTCCTCAGCACAATATGGGATTAAAAAAGCTATAGTATCTGTGTTTTCATTAACACAATACATTGCTTTCTTTCATTTTATTAATAATTGTATTCCTGTTCCATTTATTTTTGTTGACTGAAATAAAACAGTTTTATAATTATGACTTTTTTGAAAATTTATTCCAAATATTATAATTTATATTTTAGTGACTTAAAAAAATCAATGTCTAAAAGTGTACTTAATGAATTTGTTGAAAGTAGCATTTAATTATTACAAAAACTCAAATTATTAAAAACCAGAAAATAATTAATTTCAGAATACTAGAATTTAAAATATATAATAATAATTATACATATTTTTTATTTTATAGTGAAATTCAAAATACGATCCTATCATGTCATACCATACCATACCATATCATATAATTTACAAATATTATATGGTGCTAAAAACTAGCATATAATAACTACTTTTTTAAATAAGCAGTAAATAATTATGTTTATATTATATTTAGAAAAACTCAAATTTAAATATTTAAAGAAGGAAAGAATTAACTACAATTATTAAGCTTATGTAAATATTAAATAGAAACACTAATACTAAATAAGTTATAAAATTGTCAACTACAATAAATAAAATTGGTGGTAATTGAGTTTGTTATGTACCAAGGTTATATAAGCCATTGAGGCAGTATGTTAATGAGAGGATTGTCATTTATGACGTAGGACTTCTTTTTATGTTGTTCAATAATAATGGCCTTGGCCATTCTAATATCCTCTGCTTTATTTACTGTTTTGACGACTCATGCCTGATTCCATTCAATGTTGACATCATACTGGTAGAAATGCTTGACAAGTGCTGTGTTAAAGGCCGCCTTTTCTATACTGTTTTGGTGTTTCCTTAATTGGGTGTCTAGGGATCTTACCGTACTTCTTACATATATTTCTCGCCTATCTAAATCTTTATTATAGATAGGAATGATGTATATGCCAACTCGTTGGAGTGGTGGTATTGGTGGTTTAATGTTTTTTAAAGTGTGGAAAGTAGTGTATTTATTTTTTCTACCAATTGAACTGACCTTGAAATTGTAATGTTTTATGCGGTGGATCGTATAAGATGCCTTTGCGGGCCAGATCCGGCCAGTGGGCTGCCTTTTGCCCACCCCTGCAATAATGCATGGGTATGACCCATCATTCATAAGAAATATTGATAAATCCATTGACAGATATATGCAAACCATCTCTATCACCTCTGCAATCTCACAACAACAAGTCAAAACTCATTTACATCCAATTGAATATCATAAAGTGATTGAACCCCTAAGCAGGGCATTAAGAAGGGATAGTAAAATTTTACCATACAGTCAGTTGCACATTACTTTCCACACTTTAAAAAACATTAAACCACCAATACCACCACTCCAACGAGCTGGCATATACATCATTCCTATCTATAACAAAGATTTAGATAGGCAAGAAATATATGTAGGAAGTAAAATAATATTTAAAAACTTTAAAACTTTTATATTTTTCAAATTAGCAAATATATCAACAGAAAATTCAAAATTATTAAATGAAATATGTATTATTTTTTTGCTAGAATTTACAATTTTGATTCAAAAAGCATTTAAAAAATTACTTCTGTACTGAAATTATAAATTTGGTGGTATAAACATATTTATTATTTCAGTTTTTCAAAAATTTATTTATTGTTTTCAGTTTTTATATTCAGAAAATATATTATAAATAACTGAAGACAAAATTCAAATTTTATGAAATAAAGAATTAAATGCTGTTTTTTTATATATATTTTTATTCATATTTGATAAAACCAGTGTAACTGAAATTTTTAAATCCATGGAATATTCTTCAAAATCCAAAAATTTATTTTCTTTTAGTATCTTCAAAAATGTCATCAATTTAAAGTTTTCAAATTGACTAAGTAATTTAAAATTCATTCAAAAAATATATTTTTGAATAAATGAATTTTAACAAAAATTATTATTTGTTAAAATTCATTTAATATATAAACATATCTATTTTATGTTGTTATTAAATTTCTATATAATTAGTATTAAAAAATTATCACATATAAATTTAAATTTATATTTCTAATATTTTTCAGAATAAAAAACTGTAATACTGCTATGCATATTGCTAAAGAAGAATTTAATATTCCTATGATATTAACACCAGAAGATCTAAGTAGCCAAAATCTTGATGAATTATCAGGCATGACATATTTATCATATTTCATGAGAGAAGACAGTCCAGGATATAATTCTACTTTGAGATGGATACGTAAAATGTTATCTAATATGAATATCCAAAATTTTACAGTGAGTAAAAATAGTAAAATTTCTTACTTTATTATAAAGTATATAATTTAAAGTTCAAAACTTTTAATTTCTTTTCAGATATAAATCTGAAAAGAAATTAAAAGTTTTCAATATAGAAAAGACAGCCTTTAACATAGCACTTGTCAAGCATTTCTACCAATATGACGTCAACATTGAATGGAATCAGGTATGAGTCGTCAAAACAGTAAATAAAGCAGAGGATATTAGAATGGCCAAGGCCATTATTATTGAACAATATAAAAAGATGTCCTACGTCATAAATGACAATCCTCCTATTAACATACTGCCTCAATGGCTTATATAATCTTGGTACATAACAAACCCACAATTAACACCAATTTTATTTGTTGTAGTTGACAATTTTATAACTTATTTAGTATTAGTGTTTCTATTTAATATTTACATAAGCTTAATAATTGTAGTTAATTCTTTCCTTCTTTAAATATTTAAATTTGAAAAGTATTCTATACTTTATGTTCCAAAATGTTCTGTATTCTGTTCTTTTGAGTTGTAAGTGTTGAAAATGACTTCTTTAAGTCGCAAGTACTCCAAAAATGCTAATAAATTATTTTTTCCATTTGAAATAAAAGTTTTCCAAAATGTTCTGTATTCTGTTCATTTGAGTTGTAAGTGTTGAAGATGACTTCTTTAAAGAGAGAAAAATAATTTTATCTTCATACAAAAAGATATGAAGATATTGTATATAATCTTTCATTTATATATAAAATGATAAGCACTAAGTTTCAAGTAGAAAAAATAATTTATTAGCGTTTTTGGAGTACTTGCGACTTAAAGAAGTCATCTTCAACATAAGTATGAAGATACTTTTTTTATGAAGATAAGATTATTTCTCTCATTTCTTTTCAGATTTATAAATGCAAATTGTGTGATTGTGTTTGTGTATATATGTATACTTTATAATTTAAAATCTATATATGATATTTACAATTATCATGCAAAATATTGTCTAACATCAATATGAATATGTCCTTACATTGTCTTTTTTTTATATTACCCTTCTATGTAACATATGAGGCTCAGTTTTACATTAAAGCAAAGGATAATATAAGAATTATCTGTTTTACTCTGTAACTTTTAGATAGGGTGACCATTCATCCCAGATTTTCTGAAATAGTGCAGTATATTGTCCCATATTAGTAAATATTCTGGATTTTAAAATCCACTCATTTTCAAGATAGAAGATTTGCACATGAAATGAGCTACATTTGGTAATGTTTAAAATGCAGGCTCAAAATATGCATTCATATCAGCATATCAAATTTGTCCTGGCATCTGCCAATAGTGCAGTAATCTGATATACCCTTTATTGCAGCCATAGTCACATTTATTATAATTTCACAGGAATATGTAAAAGATATTCAGAAAAATAAAAATTTACAACTACGTTTCATGAAATATATAAAATTCAATTTTTATAAATTGTAGAAAATAGAATTGTTTTAATGTGAAATTTTTACATCAATCTTATGAAAATTACTATCATTTATAAATGATTTTATAATTTTGAGCATAAATTGAGAAAACAAATGATAATTAATATAATCAACTCTTTAGGCTATTTACCTCATGTAAAATCTTTTGAATTTCTCTCATCCATTCTCTTTGCATTGTGATTACTTGTCCTAAGTACAAGAATAACGTGTATAGTGTGGTTAATATTTTCCAAGAAGTGTCCACGCTATGCAAAACTGCATTGTTCGAGGTCTATTTATAATGGATTTCAATTTAATTTGCTTATTACATAGATTTAGGATAATAAAAATGCTTAAAAATAAAAAGATATTTATTTTTATTAACTAAATAACAAAGAAAATCATTTTAAACTGATATAAAAGTTGTAGAAAACATTAGGACTCATTCAATTGAATTCTCACATGCTATTTTAGCAAACAAAGTGCCATTCTCATGACATTTTATAATTTCAAGTTTCTTCTCTAATGTCAACCACTTGCATTTTTTTGTTCCTCCATCAATGTCTTCTTTGTTTGTCTCTTTTCACCATACTTAAAAAATAAAAGAATATTGAATACCAATATTAATGTAAATAATAAAATGCTGTGGAGAAAGAACTGCTGCATAAACGTGACTCTTGACTGTACCTGCAGCACTTGGGGGTTGCCGATCAATGTTGCCAATGTTGATATGTTTAATAATCTTGGTAATAATTAATGCTCAGTTGATGATGATAAGAACCACGTTAGATCAAAACCCGTGTTGTTCAAAACCATGTTATACAAGGTATTCCTGTATTTGTATTCTTCCATCATTTCAATTATCTGAATTTTTATCATCTCTGATTGCAGGTTTATTTCTATGTTGAACATTACCTTTGTCTTCTTATAGTCCATTTGCAATCCAATCTTCTTGTTTTCAACCATGAGGTCACTTAACATTTTCTGTAGTTCATTTAGTGTTTGGGCAAACAGTACTATGTTGTCTGAAAATCTCAAGTGGTTGAAATACTCTCCATTGATTACTATTCCTTTGTATTTCTATTTATTTATTCATCAGAATATTTCTTCCAGGCAGGCTGAGAACAATTATAGGGAGATGCTGTCTCCATAATGAGCTCTTTGTTGGATTTTTTTTATTTTTCTACTGTTTTTTTGTAATAGTATTATGGCTGTTGCTTCCTGGTAGATGATATGCAGTATCATCTGAAATTAACTGAATTATTATTATTAATTATAAATGAATTATATTTAATTATTAATATTTGTTATGTTATTATTAATTAACTGAAATTATTCAAGAGATTAATTTGATAATTTGGGTTATGGTCTCAATAGTCAAGTGGTAGAATGTTGGTACAGTAATCGAAGATCCCTGATTTGATCCCAGGCTGATGTGCAAATTTTTTTTTTCAGATAATTTAATTAAAAATTCTAGATTAATTATTAATTCATAGATTGTGCCATTCTTTTATTTAATCATTAGTAAATTTATTAATTACAGAATGGCAGTAACTTTGGTAAAAATTATTTCCAATTACTAAAATTTCAGTAACTTTCAGTACCCAAACTACCAAATTGATTTCTTGAATAATTTTAAAATTATTCAAAGAAATCAATTTGGTAGTTTGGATTATATTTAGCTATTTCTCTTGAAGTTTGATTTATTTGTCTAAATCAGGGGTGGCCAACCTTTCATAGTTGAAGCATCAATTTTTTCATTTTTTAGTTAAGATGCGCCATACAAACTTATATCCATTTTAATAATCTAATGATATTGCCAAGCTAATACAATGAGGTTGCTCAAATAGCATTAATCTTCCATCTTGGATTTTATATCAAGTAATTTATACCAATTACAAAATATAAAATTAATTTCTAATAATCAATATCTGTCTTTAAATCTTCCTGTGTAAATATCCTAACAAACAAAAGTGGTTTCATAAAAATCCATTCAGTTGTTCTTGCGTTATAAGTGAACAGGCATGCACAGGCATTTCAGATTTATATATAGATAAATCGTATAAGAAATTTTTATTTAAATTTTTCTCTGGGGTTCAGTGCGCCACTTCTAATCATGCAATATGCCACTTTTGGCACAAGCACCATAGGTTGGCCACCTCTGGTCTAAATAATAAGGTGTACCAGCACTTAATTTTTTACAAAAAAGACCTGACAATATTAGTTATTTAAACTAGATTAGAAAATCCTTCCAGGCTGAATTATTTTGACTCAGCTCCATCTATTTTTCAAGTACAGACATGTCAAACTCATTTTAATTCAAGGGCCATTTAATGAGCCTGTAAGATGGCCGCAGATCACTTCACATTTAAATTTTTTTTTTAAATTACATTTTAAAGTAATGATTCAGAAATATAGATAGGATAATTAAAAACATTGTGTAATCAAATGAACATATTACAAATATATATAATTATTATATAATTGCTTTTAATTACACATGTTTTTTAATTTAATTCCTTGCTATCAATCCAATTTTCTATTAAGCATTTTAATTTAATTCCTCATTATCAATCTTTAATTTTCTATTAAGCATTAAAAGTCACATTTTCTGTATAGAAACAAAAGCTTTCCATTAAAATTTTAAAAATTCAAAATATCCATAAAAACAAAAGATTTTCATTAAAATTTTATAAATTCAAATATCCATAACTATTTACATTTTTTAAATAAGTTAATAGCACAACAAATAAATCTTTAACAAGCCCATTAGCGCTTGTTAAAGATTATACACTTCTTTCATAGAGGGATTGTTTGGAACTTGATTATTGTATTTGTCTATCCAAAAAGTATCTCAAGGGTCAAATTTGGCATGTTGATTAGATTTATTTGGATTATAATTCCCTTGAGGTTTGATTTGTATCTTTGTGAATTAACTGATGTGCAAAGAAAAAATCTGATATTGATGGACAGGATTTATTTCATGAAATTTTATCAGTAATGACACACACAAAAGCAGAAAACATTGATTCATATCCATATAATGTACTTCAATATATTTTTAAAAACAATCTTCGAGGCACATTCCCTAATTTATATGTCGCATTTAGGATTGTTTTAACTCTGCCATTCCTGCATCTGGCAAACATTCTTTTTCCGAATTGAAGATAATCAAATACTATTTAAGAGTGACAAGGCAAAAAGAACTCCCTTGCAAATTTATCAATTATAGCAATAGACAACTTATAAAAATCAACACAGCACATTCAGCAGTAGGATTACAACATTAAACATTTTAATTTCCAAAAATTTCCAATAATGTTTCCAGTATACAACAATACTATCATCAGTTGAGCAATACATTCTAAATAAGAACTACAAACGAATGTAATAAAATAGAACAGAATACATTTAAAAATTAATTTATAAATATAAAATTAACTGAATAAATATAAAACTTAAGGAGAACTTCCTTTTATATTATATTACTTATTCCAATGGGGAGGAGGATAATAAAAACATCTTGGTATAAACAAACCTTAGAAATTAACAGTTCTCCTTGACCGCGCACTTCCACGCTAGGCTTAATTTGTCAGCTTGCCTAATATTAATTACATTACCAGAACTACTAGATCTTATAATCTCTAGTTTTTCCCTGAGAGATAGATCTCTATGATTATCCACATTTTTAACAATTTTGGCAGCCTGCCAATTGATGTTTACGTCTTTTTTCAAATGCTTTTTGGGCTAGCGCAGTCACCAGATTACCCTTAGCAATATTATCTCTATGTTCATTCAGCCTATCTTTGAAATTTCTGTCAGTAGCCCCCACATATATTTCAGATTGGTTATCTTCCACGTTATGCAATGGTATTCTATAAATGCCTGATTTAAAGCCCTCTGTTCTTTTATCTTTATCATTGCATAGTATACTAAAAGGCTTCTGATAGTCCGTAAGGGAGGCATTAGTTTCAAACTTGGCTTTTTCTTTTAAGTAGATGTTTTGCATAAACTTTTTGCTATACCCATGTCTTAAGCCACATACATAAATACGTTCTACTTCCGCTTTGTGCAGTACCGCATTACTACAGTGGGTTTGACTTCTTTTAAAATAGGATGAGAAGGCAAATTTTTTGTATGTCCAGGAGTCATAAGACCAGCTAGGGATAATCACGGGTAGCAGTGGGCTTGATATATACAATAGTGTGAAACGCTTCTTCCGCATTTATGATTTCCGCATGAGAACTCTGCTAGGTTCCCCATACCATAGAGACTGCATAGCTGTCATACTATTAAATGAGCTCTTAAATCTAATAATATGTCCCATACCTTCAAAAGGGTGCCCACGATTTTTAGTGTACTATGCAATGATAAAGATAAAAGAACAGAGGGCTTTAAATCAGGCATTTATAGAATACCATTGCATAACGTGGAAGATAACCAATCTGAAATATATGTGGGGGCTACTGACAGAAATTTCAAAGATAGGCTGAATGAACATAGAGATAATATTGCTAAGGGTAATCTGGTGACCACACTAGCCCAAAAAGCATTTGAAAAAAGACATAAACATCAATTGGTAGGCTGCCAAAATTGTTAAAAATGTAGATAATCGTAGAGATCTACCCCTCAGGGAAAAACTAGAGATTATAAGATCTAGTAGTTCTGGTAATGTAATTAATATTAGACAAGCTGACGAATTAAGCCTAGCATGGAAGTGCATGATCAAGGAGAACTGTTAACTTCTAAGGTCTGTTTATACCAAGATGTTTTTATTATCCCCCTCCCCATTGGAATAAGTAATATAATATAAAAAGAAGTTCTCCTTAAGTTTTATGTTTATTCAGTTAATTTTATATTTATAAATTAATTTTTAAATATATTCTGTTCTATTTTACTGCATTTGTTTGTAGTTCTTATTTAGAATGTATTGCTCAACTGATGATAGTATCATTGTATACTGAAAACGTTATTGGAAATTAAAATGTTTAATGTTGTAATCCTACTGCTGAATGTGCTGTGTTGATTTTTATTAGTTGTCACTTGGAAATTAAGCAGTTTGTTAGAATTCTAGAACTATACTTATATAGCAATAGAGCATAAATTATTGAATGAAATTGATTTACACCATCTTATATCAGAATTTGCTCTTAATAAAGCATGCCAAACTTATTTCTTGTAAATTGTTGTGTTTACCTATTAATATGTTATTTTTGAAAATATTATTTGTTATCTAATTAGATATTTAATTTTTGTATGTAGTGAAGTTTGAAGTTTATTTAATATTGCAGTTATGTGCAACAAAAATTTTGTAATTTATTACAATTTCCAAGATGTTCTTCATTTGTGTTATGGTTGTTACATATTTTATTAATATCGATAATTTCTAAGATGTTCTGTTATGACTCTTATGTATTATTATTGATAAAATAATAAATTAAATTATTTAAAGTTGAACAATTATGACTATTAATTTTCACTAGTTTGTTTTATTGATTGAATAGGGATGGCCATCAATATATGGGGCAGCCAACTCACAGTTGCACACAGGCAGCTGAATTTCTAGGCACGGCACTGAACTAATATATAAAAGTATATGACATAGCTATGAAGCAAGAGTTCCTATTATCTCATAACATGTTGGTCTCATTTTCATTTTAGTTAAGAGCTTTGGCGGGCCACAAAAAAATCACCTAGAGAGCCGCATGTGGCTTGCGGGCCACCAGTTTGACACTCCTGCTCAAGTAAATTGTTAAATTTTGTCAATTATTGGATTATTTGATGTATTTTTAGAATGCTTATTCTAAAAAGGCATTGAGTAGCCTAGTTATTTAAGCCAAAACATAAGAAATAACTGGAAATAGCTTTTATAGCTTTTACCATTTAAGAGATTAATAGATACAAGCAAGCGCAAATATATATACAACAGAAAATATGGTATAGATAAGATTTGATTTATTCTTTATAAACAAACATCTGCATTTAATTTTTGTTTTCTTGTTTTTTAACAAAATTGAATGAAAATAATGCATTTTGTTTTATTATATTATTAGTTTAATTGATATTATCATCATCCATTTGAAGAAAAACTGTTATTTTTTAAAATAATTAATAAAAACATTTGTATTGTATTTTTATTTAGTATTTTATACCAACCCTTGATGGGCATGAAAACCTGTTAAAATTTATTCAGTAGTGGAACCTTTTAAAAGTTACAGCTTAGAGCCACCACCATCTTAAATCTGGCCCTGTTCTCCTATTCCTCAAATAGCATACATACAAATTTTGATATCTTTCTGTTTATTAATTAGAGCTACAGAGAGCTCTGAATAGGAAAACTTTAACCTTGTATTTATTATTTAGAATGGAGTTTTCACTATTAGCCTAAATACTATTCAAATTAGCATATATTGCTTATTATGCATAAATTCTTTTAATAATATAGTCAATAACAGTTCAAAAGCTCATTAAAGTGAAAAAGAAATTTTTATTACCATTTGGTTGTTGGGATTTAACGATATAAGTAGGGCAATGAATATTTCGATTCTTTATAAGTATCGATACTTTAAACCGATATTTCAATATTTTTGTACTCGATATATTTATTTCGATATTTTCTGAATTTTGATATTTTCGAGTATCGAGAAAAATTTAATATTTGCAGTTTAAAAAAATTAAACTGCAAATAAAAAAATTTCTTGAACTGCATAGCAAAATTGATATTATTATTTTTTAAGTTTTTAACAGAAATACTAATATCGATATATAGCCGCTATTCAAAAAATCAAAAAGAATTCATGCTTTTTTTTTGGTCAACAGATGATGTCACATTCCATTCTCTAGGAATACTATGTGATGGAGTGAAACAAGCCCTTCCACAGGCTGCCCACCCCTGTAGAGGGGTCAGCCTGATTGTGGAGGACGGGGATCGACGGGCCGGGCCCGGACCCCATGATAAATATTTTCAAAGAGGGGGAACCGAGACTCGAACCGTGTCCTCCAGAGTGGAAAGCCGAAGCGGCCGATCCAGCCTGATCAGGGAATTCATACTTAAACCATTCTGATCCCATTGTTTAATTTTACATTTCAATCTATAATTTTTCGAATCAATGTTACAGTTATGAGAAAAATTCCACAATAGATGGAAATTTTATTAATCGAGGAGATGTTTTGAAAGAATTTTAATGTACGAGTTAAAGATATGTAATAATTTAAGATTGAAGCAAATTCTAAGTTTAAACATTAGAAATATTCAAAAAATAAAATTTTATTCATTCCATTTGTGCTTGTTATTTTTTCCTAACTAATCATTTTTTAGTATAAATACATGTAATAATGGTTTTTTTTATAATTCACCCTCGATTGCCTTTAAATTTATTTTTCTCCTTCCTCGAAACATTAAACAATTAGGAAAATGCGAAATTTGGAATATTTTGAGTACTTTATTCGAAATTATTGAAAATGTGTATTTATAATAAATTACTGTATAATAATATATTCCATATTGAGGTACTACACCCTTTTTATTAACTATTAGATTCTGGTTATCACACTTACTAAAATAAATTGGCTATGCTGGCCAACAAAACAAAGTCAATTTACTATAGCGTTGAATGTATGTTCGCGAAAGTAGCTAATCAAAACATAGCAAATCCAACTAAACGACATCCTCGTTTTTGTAACATTGAGCAGTCATTCGAGCTCCTTGTTCAGCGCACGTCCTTCCTACAGTGTAGCTGCCGGCGATCTGGTTTTGGTTGCTAACCGCTCATAGGAGCAGTCACTCCAGTCTATGGTCATACCATGACAGTAAATGTAGAATTAGATCAGCATATAACTGATGAACAAGCTTTGGTGTTCAAAGAAAGTGCATCACCTAGGAATTTATATTTCTATGTCTATTTCCAATGACATATCACATTAATTATTAGCATCATTAGAAAAAACTAAATGATGGGAAATCGTCGAACCAGACTGGATACTCGAATAAATTTTTATAAATAATGAAACCTGAAATCGAATTCGGGTCCTTTTTAATTACAAATGATAAATTATTATGACACTTTGATTTATGTAATTCTTTTGACGCCGTGTACAAATATTTGTTGGTATGTAACGATGGGTTCGACGCAACGGATTTATTATACAGTGCGTCCCAAATGATCTGTAATGGTCAAATATCTCGAAAAATATACATTCTATGTAAAACTGTTTCGGACAAAATTATTCGATTTCAAAAGGGGCATAAGATGTGGTACTGATGACATATGCAATGGATATATTGTTTCTTCAAAGATGACGTAGCTGACGGTGATCCGAATGATAATTCAATATTTAAAAATGGACACGACACACTTATTTTATATTGCATATTCTAATTATACGGGAAAAAATATAAAACTTATCTGAAACATTTTTTTAGAAAAACGCATCTATCACAAGATATGAAATGAGTGAAATAGAAAGTATTATTACCTGGTCTGGTATCTCCTGAAAAGATTTTCGGGTGCTGGGCCCGGCCCGACGATCCCCGTCCTTCACCATCCGGTCCCCCTCCACAGGTATGGGTGCAGCCCATGGTTGGAACTGGCCCGCCTCTTAGTAATTTCCCCGATTAGAAAAGGGCGTAAACAAGTACTAATACTATAGTCGCGGAAGCGATCGTCTATTTTTTTTGTCAACAGATGACGCCATACTCCATTCAGGTAGAATACTATGTGGCGGGGCGAAACAAGCCCTTCCACAGACTGCCCACCCTTGCGGAGGGGTCAGCCGGATTGTGGAGACGGGGATCGATGGGCCGGGCCGGGACCCCAAGATAAATATTTTCAAGGGGTGGGACCCGGGATTCGATCCCGGGACCTCCAGAGTGGAAAGACGAAGCGTTTCCACGCGGCCAATCCGGCCTCTATATTTTTTATTGATTCATTTTGGTGCGGTTTTTCAAACCGTTATACTCATATAAATCCGAAATAGCACGAATTTGTTGCCTTTAATACTCCTATGCCTTCTCATACTGCGTTTGATATCAATGTAGTATATACGAAAATTTGCTGCGGTCATAGTTCATATTTATGATCGGTAATCAAGAGTAAGCGTTTCTGAAGATGAGGAGCGAATGGAACTTGCAACGGATTTTCTCAATGCAAGTTTAACCACTATTACGGAAATTATTGATCAGTTATACAAAATGATTCAAATTTTGATAGAAGTTCAAAGGCAAGACGAAATGTCATGGATGCGATGTCTCGGTATCGACAATTGCTTGTTGAAGGAAAGAGGAAAAGGCAAACGACGTTAGATAACTTCTTAACGAAAAAACAAAAAGTATCAAATGAGGAAGAACCTTCCTCATCACAAACATAAATTATTTACTCGAATATTTTTGATTTTCATGAATGATTTATGAATAAAAATCGACAATAGCAATAAAAAATGTCTATAATTAATGCAATACAATAGTAATAATAATATGTTACAAAATAAAATAAAAGAATGATAAATATATTTTTTATTCACTGTTCTGTTTCACCTATTTCATTAGTTACGTGTTACGATGACCCCTTTTAACGCTGTTTCGTTTAGCGCTTGGTTTCTTTGGAACGTATTCCCCGTGTTAAATGGGGTCTTACTGTATTTTAATCCAAAACAGTATTTGTGAAAAATTTAGATCATTTATCCTTCACAATGATAACTTTCATGTGAAATTTTTTTTAAAAGTAAATCAATAATTTTATGGTTACTTTCAGAGTAAGATATGTACTTTATAAGCATTTAATGGGTCCACCCTCCAATGACGACCCCATACCCTCCACATGACGAAAACCCCTCCCCGGGCCAATCCCGCCGTTGTTGGGTATTTAAAATAACTGAAGGGCAAAATTCTAGAATTAAAGAGTTGGGAAACACTCCCAGTGTGTAGACAGAGAAAATAAAAATACAAGGTAGTGTAATTGAATTTAAATTAGACACTGGATCAGAAGTAAATATATTGACTGAAAAGGAATTAGAAAAGATAAAAACCACCCAAAGGGGTAGAAAAACCAAAGAACTGTTGTTGACCTATGGTGGCAAAAAAATAAAACCAAAGTATACTATAAGACTGGAGTGTGAGTATAACAAAACAAAAGTCGACATAGATTTTCATGTAGTAGACATAACAGAGGTGCCAATATTAGGATTAAGAGCCTGCATAGCCTTGAATTTAATTAAGAAAGTGCAAGAAATAACAACTCACACTAGTGAACTTAAAAATAAGTTCATACTAGAAAATAAGGAAGTATTTACAGGAATAGGCAAGTTCCCTGACACACATAAGATACTAACCAAGAAAGATAGTGTCCCCACTTATAGCCCCCAAGAAGAATACCACTCAAATTGAGATAAACGGTCAAAAAGGAATTGGAAAGACTGGAGCAGAATGATATAATAGAACATATCGATAGAGTCGAATCAGACATGTGGATAAATACATTAGTAGCAGTAGAGAAACCTAATGGGAAGGTCAGGCTATGTTTGGATCCAACAGATCTTAATAAAGAAATAATCAAACAATATTTTGCAATTCCCACAGTGGAAGAAATATCAGAAAAATTATCTGAACAAAAATATTACATTATTTGATTTAAAAGAGGGGTTCCATCAAGTGCCATTAGATAAAAAAATCTGCCAATAAGTGCTGTTTCATAAGCCCAGATGGTGTAAAATATAGATATAAACGACTTCCCTTTGGCTTGTCATGTGCACCTGAAGCTTTTCAAGAATTAAATGTCAAATACTTTGGTGACATTAAAGGAGTAGTTATATTCTTTGATGACATTCTGTGTGTAAGGAAAACACCTCAGGAGCATGATCAAGTAGTCAAAGAAGTGATAAAGAGAGCCAAAGAATTCTCGTTTGGTTCTGCAACCCTTTGTGAAGTGTCCCAATTTTTTGCACTTATTACACTTTTTATTACTAGCTGGACAGAGATTGTATTTATGCTTCCCAGCACATCTTGTGCATAGAGGAACTTCACCTCTTTTCTCTTTGTTACTTATATAATTGCTAATAAATGAGTCAGGCTTAGGCTTACCTCTCTGTTGGTGCCACTTTTGTTGCTGCTCTTTGTTTATCTGGTTCACTTGTGTGTGAATGATTTCTCTTTCATATTCTGTAACTTTCTCCATTTGTATCTGTTTTGCTTGTTGTTTGCTTATTTCTGCCAATCTGCAGTGTGTTATTGCTATATCCAGAGTTAAATTATTTACTCTTAATAATACTTCTTGTAGTGACTCATCTTTTATTCCTAGGACTATCCTATCACGTATTAAATTGTCGGTTTGATCTCCATAACCACAAGTCTTGACCATTTTTTGAGGGCTGTTAAAAATTGATCAAAAGTTTCATTTTCTTCCTGTTTACTCTGCATAAATTTGTATCTTTCGACCACTTCATTCTTTTGTGGTTTCGCATAATTGTCGAATGACTCAAGGACACTCTGATAGTTGTTCCTTTGTTCTTCTGTTAAGGCAAACGTGTTGAAAACATCCAAGGAATCATCTTCTAACATATTTAATAATATTGCTACTTTTACCTGGTCGTTTTGTTGTTCCAGCCTGCTAGCTTTTAAATAAATTTCGAAGGTTTGTTTGAAGCATCTCCAATTTTCGCTTGCATTTGTTGTAAGGTCCAATTTAGCTGGTAGATGGCAAGGAACGACAGCCTGAACCTCTATTAATTAAACCTATTATTAAACCTCTATTATATTATTAAACCTGATGATGACCCCAGAGGAGGGTTGAAAATGTTTGTCAAATAAAGTAATTTCTGCAATCTTGTGCTAGTTTTTGAGTGTAATTGTTTTGCAATAGTGCAGAAGCAGAAAAATGCAGAGTTATATAATATTTCGCAACAAGGACAGAAGCATGAGTACACTTATAAGAAACTATCAGCTATACATAGCAAACTTCTAAGTGATTCTATCTGTTATAGTTTTTGAATTGGAACTTCTATTTGCCCTAATTTTCATGATCAAGAACACTCTGACTGGATCATCTGAAAGGCCATCCATAACTATATTTTTGTTTGCATTTACAGATTTGGCATAACTCTAACATTTAGTGATTTATTGTGGATGGAAGAGACTCCATTATTACAAGCACTATGGCAGGAAAATAAAATTATAAACAAAACGTAAATAAAATAAGAATCAATCAAAGGAAGAAGTACTTTCAATTTATTTTAAAATCATCATCAGTTTCCTTTAACAGTAGAATAAGAGACTTTTGGTTCACCTTGTATACTGATGTATAAGCCAAACATTTTTTCCAAAAAAGAATTTTTTAAAGAGGGGGTTTGGCTTGTACACAAGCTAGCCAAAATTTGTAAAATTTTTTGTAAGATTGAAGATTTGCCAGCTCAGTCATGATGCATTCCCATTGTGTCTTCACATCATCTATGCAGTTTAAAGATTTATTCCTAACAAAAATCATATTATTGATTTTTTTTATTTAAAAAAATATTGAATATGTAAGACGTAAGTCTTACATATTCAATTGAATTACTATTTTAACAAGTATTTAAATATATAAT
>AYEL01062767.1:0-29750 GCA_000484575.1 Olivierus martensii
CATGTTAACTACACAAATGCATTGTCCAAATTTCATTACTCTACAATAATTTTTTCTTGGTGTTGGGATTTTTTTTTCCGTCAGTGTATTATTATTATTATTATTATTATTATTATTATTATCAAATCAAATATTGTCAAATAGCTTATTCTCATTATAATATTATCTAATTAGATAACATAAAAACTTTTTAATTTTAATTCCTACAATTCAGTTTTATGTTATTATTTTGGTTGGGAAGCGTTACAAAAACAGAATTTCCTGATGATCGGGAAGGAAATGGCAAAATAGTAAGAAGGTAATGATTAAAATTGGAAATGACCCATGTCTATCAATATCTATAGTTTTATGAAAGTGATAAGAAAAAATCAGAATTTGCGAAAATTATGCTAGATATTTATTGTCTCAAAAATTTAGCGAGAAACATTAAAGTATTTCTTGTCAAGTAATATATGTTTATTTTATTTCTAATGCTTCGATAACTTATGATTATTAAAATTATTGAGTGATGCCTTAACATTTAATAATTATAAATACTAAATAAATCTAAGCATAATGGTGAAAATATCATCTTGTTATTCAATGCTAACCAGTGAGATATAGATTAAAATTTTACTTCATCTCTTTATAGTAAATCACTTTATAATGGACGATTAAACGATTAATCACATTAAAGAGCTTCTGTAACATAAAGTTAAATATTTCTTTCTGTTATCTGTATAGAAAGCTGTATAATTTTTTTAAAAATAGAATATTTTCATTTGATGCAAGTGACCATACCAAATCAAAACCGAGATTAAAATTACTTTATATATTATTAATAAATATTAATTTTAAAAATTCAATATTTTCATAACTATATTTTTGATTAATGTTATATATTATATATAAAATTACTATCATTATTTAGCAATCAAACAAGTCGAATGTAAAATATAACATTCATTTGGAAGTGAACTGTTAAATAACTCAATATTCTTCATTATCATAAAATTGTTTTAAACTGAATTTCCGTTTCCTATGCTTCTGATTTTATTCTTCATTATCTTTGTTCAAATGTACAATGAAAACAAACAAGTTTTTTTTATATATTTCAATTTCCTTTTTCTGAATGACCTTGATATAATTCTATCTATATGGAAAAACATTATCAAATCTGTCGGACAAATGAGCATGTCGAAACATGCTAGATTTTTATCTGGAGACAGTTATTGAATCTCAGACCTACTCCTGCTATTTTGCTGAAGATGTGGCCCTGGCTCGTCGACTTTCATATTTTATTTTCCGGCTGACTGCATTATGGATCTTGATAATTCGTACTGATGTCAGATTTTTTTGCGAATAGATGACATTATTTTCAATCCTGTTGATTACTAAGTGGAGGGGCTGATGTAATCTTACTACAGGTTACGTTAGATTAGATAGGTTAAGCCGCCATATCATACGAAGGCTATACAGTATATATATATCTGGCGGCGGCCACTTATAGTGCCAACACCCATGATGGGGTCAACCGGATGGTTGAAGGATGGGGTTCAACGGGTCGCGCCTGGATCCCTCCTGAAAAACTGGAAAAAATACCCGTAATCCGTTATAATTATCCTTCTTTCAAGTAATGAACTCTAGCATGTTCTTTATTTTATTTGAGAGATCCAGAACCGGCCCTTCGATTCCCACCCTCTACAATCCGGCTGAACATCCCGGATTTGAACCCGGATCCTCCAGGGTCATCCGTCCAAGCCACAGTTTTACCACGCGGTCATCCGGCCGACTCTTATTATAAGCTGCCCAAATCTGTGGATAAGTCAGTCGAACCGTAGAGAATGGGAACCGATGGACCATACTTAGACTCGTATAAATTTTGGTAATTCATTCGGATGGAACACAGAAAGATTTTTGCGTGGTTAATCCTCCTGCAGTTTATTGGAAAATGGTATAAAAAAAGAGGGAGGAAAGATCCAAAAATCGATTCCGAATCTTTCAGAGAGAAGACAGAATTGTTTTATTCGTTTGTTTGTCTGAATAAAAGTGTTTTCCTACTGAATTTTACGCTGATTTCATTCTAAGAGGGACAATCCATCACAGGCTGTTCACATCAATGTCAGCCGTCAAGTGAAAGTCGACATTCAGTATCCAATCGTTCTCTTAACCACTGGAAAATCCATCTAAAAATCTGAAGGTGTGAGACCTGAATTAAATTCGAATCTTTCAGAGTGGAAGTACAATTTATTTGACAGATTTGGACGTCCGTCAACTCACACTCTATGGTTTGACTGAACCCACTATGCAATTAGCCGATCGAAAACGATCGAATGTTTAAAAATTATAATTATCCTTCTTTCAAGTAATGAACTCTAGTTATGTCCTTTATTATTATTTGAGAGATCCAGAACGGCCCTTCGATTCCCACCCTCTACAATCCGGCTGAACCTCCCATAGATTTGAGCAATCTGAAATGATCATTCAGTAATCGGAAAAGAATTGGGGAAGTAGTGCAAAAAAATCTCTCAGGAAAGGAGCGTTGAAATTTTTAGTATTACTTCATTCAATGATTACTGTGGGACGCCAGGGGCGTGATATAATATTTTACAGGACTTAGCCTTGAGTGGACAACGTCAGGATCGTTGGAAACGAAGCCGACAAAACAGGCGGGTTAGCCTAGCGGATGATGATGTGGGCTAAAGTTGTGAGTAAGGATGGAGAGGTGCAGGCGGGTTAGTCTAGCGGATGATGATGTGGGCTAAAGTTGTGAGTAAGGATGGAGAGGTACTCAAGGAAACAACAGTAAATAGCTTGAACGGCCTTGGATCTTTATTCTTGAGAGAAAGAATTACAACATATCCTATAAAGGGAGGATATATACCTTAAATAACAGAAGGTTCCTGATAATCTTGAATTAACACAACTGTTGCAAGATCATAACACTTATTGTTTACAGTTCAGAGTTCTTAATCAAATCTTCGTACGCACGGGAACCTATTTATAATCGTCGTCCAGTCTTTGGTTTCTTGGCAGTCTTCTTCTAACGGTGCACGGCTTCGGGCGGTAATTCCGTCGTTAACTAATGACTCAAAGTGGGGAACACCTTTCTTCTTGTGTATGGGATATGACCCTGTTAGTGCGGTGCAGCTGGAGGAACGGGACGGCGGTTGTGAAACCTCGGCGGTGAAAACTGTTGCGTCTTCTTTCTCCTAGCCGTTCTTTTCCCGTTCTCCTTCTGGTTTCTCTCTCTCTGGGTTCTCTCTCGATCTCTGGATCTCTCTCTTGATGGGGAGGTCGATCCCCTTTTTATAATATCCCCGAGTCGGGACCAAAATGTCACATCTCATCCGAAATTTCCGGGCTTCGATGCATTCCCGACTATTGTTTATTATTTCCTTTGCAGGTGGGGTCTACTGCGATAGTCCTGGAAACCTGCACTAGCACGATCTTTGCCCACGATACGTAATTTTTTTTTGTTTTCGAGATTTACGACATTGGGATCGAAGTTTTGCGCCGGGCAGTGCAACTCGGTAAATGCTTTCTTTTCAATCTTAATGTTCTTCCTCCCGTTTACAGTTTCTTTGTTCGATGTTTTAGTTTTCTCTCTTACAATTTCTTTGTTTGATATATTAAATTTTTCTTATAAATCGCGAATATAATTCGTATTTCCGTGATCCTCACAATTACAAAATCATTTCGTCTTTGTATTTACACAAATTTCAATTATTGTAATTTTGAAGAAAATGCATATTTTTCGCTTGTGTATTAACTCATTATAAAATGTATTTCCAGAACATTTAGAATTTTTCATTTTCTTATTACAATACAATAAAACCTCGATTTTACGGATTTCGGATTTTACGGACACCATCCCAAAAAATAAAATAAATAATATTACAATGGACACCATCCCAAAAAATAAAATAAATAATATTAATACAATATTTGCATAAACACCATTCCAAAAAATAAAATAAATAATATTAATACAATATTTGCATAAACTGTCCATAGTATAGCTACATCCAGCGTTTCTTATCTGCACTGGTGCGTGTAAAATAAAGCTAAAAAATAAAATAAATAATAATAATACAATATTTGCATAAACTGTCTAATAGCTACATCCAGCATTTGTAAAATAAAGCACTCATTTATTGCATAATGCATTTTTATTTTAACAACTTACCTAAATTTAATATACATGTATGAATTTTGTTTAAAATACTCTATATAAATTAATACACTTCTAGGCATAAGTCACATTAATTAGTACAGGAATGTTGAAAATGCTAATAAATGCTTATAAAAAAAATTTTACTACGATTTTTCTGACTTTCCGATTTTACGGACTAGTCTTGCCTCCTATAGTCCGTAAAATCGAGGTTTTACTGTATATTATAACAATTTGAATAATTTTGACCATTTTAAACATTTACCAGACCTATCATCCAGTTTGCGATGATAAGAACTGTTCAAAATTGCCAAGCAGTCTTTCGTCTCTACCATGCCAATGTAGACTCTGCAGTAAATGTTACAAAAACGCAAACTTCTGTAAACCTTTGCTTCAATGTCCTGTTCACGGAATCATCTATAAACATAAAGAGGTTTAAATTTTAAAATAATTTATAGAAACAAATATAAAATTCAATGTTAAAAATATAAGAAAATAAATTGATCATTAGACAGATTATGATGAAGATGGAAGTTATGAATCAGAAGAAACGTCTCCAGATGAATTCGACAGCTGTAAAGATGATGTTAGCAAATACTCTTCAGAAGTGAGTTACTTTAATATAAGATTTTTAAAAAATAAAACAATAAAATAATAGAAATTTTAATTTAAATAGGAAGTTGAACAAGTCATTCCTTGTCCATTAAATTGTGAACAAAACATTACATTAAAAAATTTGGCTTCTCATATTTCCAACGATTGCATTCATAGATATGTGGATTGTCAATACTGCAGTGATAAAATCTGTCTAAGTTCTAAGAATGTAATTATTATTTTTTGTTTTCAATACATTCTTATTTCAAGAATATAATTAATAATGAATCTGAATAAATTATTAGTCGGAAATATCAATAATTTTCATATTTACTGCTAACATTTTTCATTTGAACAAATAATTAAAGTTTGTTCAAGTATAAAAAAAATTTATAGTTAATAATGATTAATAAATATTTAGCTTACTTTTATGTGAATGTTGAGATGAATGGTGAATTCACTAAGAACAGAATTATTAACTGAGTTTAAATAATCCAATAGAAATGTATATATTTCGAGATCTAAAAAATGTCTATTTTAAACTTCAATGCGAAAAAAGAAATAATTTTAGATTTTACCAAGTTAACATTTTGAAATCATCCAAGAATTAGTAATTATTTTAGCTAATGGTCGCTTAGATTTACATTTGAATCTAATAGTAAAAGTGCATTTTTTTTATTTTTTTGATAAAATATAGTAATATAAAAAAGTATGTCTTTGAAATCAAACGAATTATTATATTCTATAATTATATTTATTACTTTCTCATTTATGCAAGCACAAGATATCCTTATTAGAAGTTTCACATTATTTTTTAAATATTTCTTGATGTTCGTAATCAGAATATTTGTACACGAAGTTTGTGGTTTTATTCTAAGCCTATATTTATGAAAGAATCTTTGAGATAAGTTATAAAGAACATTCCTGTATAATAGTGAAAAGACAAATAAGAGTAATAAGAATGCATGATTTGAACGTTCATTCTTATCCCATATAATAGCAGATACAAGAGTTAAAGCAAATTTATAATTTTACTGTAAGTATAAATTTTATTTTGATTAAAAGACGATTTTAAAAACTCAGTAATTCATTATTAAGTATATGCATAAGCGAGTTATATTAATTCCGGTATAAAATCTAAGAATAAAGTATAATATTTAGTTTATTCTTGAAACTATTTCATCGTAAAAATTTTTTTCATATTTCTTTTTTTATTTAAAAAATAGAATCACGAAAAATATAGATGTCCTATGATTCCAGTTTCCTGCGATTATTGTAAAGAGAAATTTAGGAAATCTGAAGTAATAATTCATATTATATATTTTTTCGAATATAAAATTATTTTCATAATTAATTATAATGTTTTGCAGATTTTAAAACATTACGAAATGTGCGATCGAAAAATAGTGAATTGCAAATATAAAATTCTGGGTTGTCGTTATATTGTAAGTTTTTATTGAATATTATCATCAATAGTTTACTAGGATTCATTTTATTATAACATATAAAAATCGAAAATCTAAATTTATTTAATTTTTTTATTTTGATTTAGGATCAAAGGATAAATATTATTAATCACGAAAAGCTTGAAAATCATTCTGATCTTTTATTGCGCGTACTGCATAATAACGACGTAATGATTCAATATGTAAGTATTTTAGTGATAAATGATTGAATCTATAAGTAAAATATAAAAGTTTTAATTTCTCTTGAAGTTAAGTAGCTAACAGAGAATAGGAAAATTTAAAATATACTGTATTTGAAGTTTATTGATTAAAGTATCTATATAAAATACTGCTTCACTGAAAAAATTATTCTTAAAGCTAAAATACTTTAAATGATTCTTTTATTAAATATAATACTGAATATTATAAAACTAACTGTGAATATATAGAAAACAGCATCAAAATACTGCTTCACTGAAAAAATTACTCTTAAAGCTAAAATATTTTAAATGATTATTTTATTAAATATAATACTGAATATTATAAAACTAACTGTGAATATATAGAAAACAGCATACATTTGCATCTCGTAAAAGTTAAAGGGAATTTGCTCATGTACAGCACTAAATTCAAAATTAATTCCTGATAAAATAAATTTTTTTTATTAAAATATGATTTCATTAGTGCAGGTTACATTATAATGAATTATAAATATAATTAGGATCACGAAAAACTTATTATATATATATAAGAACTACCAAAAATCTTAAGGAATATCTTAACAATTTAATGCCTGAATTTTGATATTAAGTTTAAAAAAAAATTGAAAAAGATATTTTTTACCCTTATTTTGTGTAGAAATCATACTAGATAATTGTTGTTTGATTATGTGAGATATTTTTTTGGGGGGTTTGTATCAAATAAGCAACATTAGGCAATACTTCAAAAGAAAAAGGCAACAATTTCTGATAATTTACAAAATAAACTATGGAGAGCACTATTATTCAGGTATTCCCTTTGTTTAGTATGTATTACATATGACACACCAGTCAATTGGTAGAAAAAATAAATACATTAATAATAATAAGGGGTTAAAGTAGTCAATTGGTAGAAAAAATAAATATATTAATAATAATAAGGGGTTAAAGGGGTTGTTATCATATATGATATTGTAAACTAGGGGTGGGCAACCTCCGGCCCGCGGGCCATATTATTTTATTATATCTAATACTAACGCTATGTATACTTATATATCTGTACCTTCTCTTTTTTAAATAAATACTATTATCATCAATTGTTTTGGTTTTGGCCCATGGCCCACCATAAATTTTTCTATACGGCCTCCTACAAAAAAAAAAAATTGCCCACCCCTGTGTAGACATTAAGTGATTAATTTATGTTCTGTAGAAGCCGTGAAAATTTTTATATCCATATTTAATATATTTACTGTGTTATTTTTTCATTAAAAACTAATTTTAAATTTCAAAATAGAATTCCATAATAATGTTACTTTTAATTATATTTTCCCCTCCTTTCGATTAGCATCTTTATAATTGACATTTTTTAAAATACTGTATATGCTTTTTTTTCTATGATTCATCTTGGTTACATAAACTTCAGATATAAGTTAAAAATTTAATATAAACTTTTATTTGCGATAAGAAATGTGTAAAAAATCATAGCACAGACAGTTACATAAGTAGATTAAATAATCTGACTACAATAATTTCTTCTGATATTATTCAATTAAAATTAACGAAGTTATCATATTTTTATGAATATTGAAATCCGTTTCATTTATGAAAAAAAAATTTTGAATTTATGATCGGATAAAACTGGATAATGGAAAAAATTATCATTATATCAAAGAATAAAATTAAATATTCTTTCATAAACATTTATTTATATTAAAAACAGATTGTACAAAGGTGAACAAAATTATTACATCGTTCTTCCAGTATATAGTTACAAAAATAAGTCAGATAGCCCAGCAACAATTTAAATGATGGAAATTTGTGAAGATATGTAAGATTGTTTTGTGTTGAATAATCAAAAAGCAATGATTATCGTTCAATTTGTATGCTTTTAAATAGAATGTAGAAAATATTGTCAAGACAAACATAAAACAAATATGAAATTATTATTCCATTATATCAATAATTTGACTATGTTAACATAGTCAAATTTACAGTGTTATAGAGACAGAAATTAATATATAATTATTTTATTGTCTACTGAATTTGATAAGGTTAATGCAATTAATTTGATCATCACTGCAGAATAATAATTGTACGTACAATTTAGCTCATGTTAGAATCAGCATTTGAATAATTGTTGAATATTAAATTATGGAATATTCCAGTGGCGGCTCGCCCATAGGGGCTGCAGGGCTGCAGCCCTCCCACCAAAATGAAAACATTCGTAATTAAAATGAAATTAATTTGAAGATTAAAAAATTAAATTATTTTCATATTTTATTTATAAATTATTCTTAAATAAACAGAACAAACCTCTAATTGAAGATTTACAAACACATTGCTATCAGAATCATCACTACGATTAGCATATGAATCCATCCCACAGCTAACACAAGAAGTAATCTCCCATTTTCCTACTAGGCGTTTGTGAATAAAGTCATTTTGAGACTGGATAGAAATTTTAAAAAATTAAAAAAATATTAGAACAGATAATCATTATTATTATTAAGATATCATAATAAATAAGAATTTTTAAATATAACAAAGAATCTATAGCCATGTAGGGCCAACAGGGCCCTACATTGGAGCAAGTTTAAAAATCAAATTGGTACAAGTTTAAAAATCAAATTGCCTCCACAGGGGGGCAATTTGATTTTTAAACTGGACAATTCGAGAGTAAGTTATTAACAGTGAATTTTTTGCATTTCTTATGGTTCTAGGGTCTCATACAATGGCAGATTTCTGCACAGGCATACAAGGCATGTGCCTAGGGCCTCATAAATCAAGGGGACCTCAAAAAATATTTTATTTAATTATTATTTTTTTCATAATAAAAATAATTAATAATTTGGCAATATTCTCTAAATTAAATTGAGAAACGAATAATGGCAGCTATGACATGTTTGGCGGGAGGCAACACTAGCAGTTATATTTTGAACCATATGCACTGACTGTTCAGCAGACAATGGTGTACAGATCATAAACTACTACATGAAAAACATATGCACATCCATGATCGCATTCAAGAACCAATACAAATTAAAATTATTCTATGCTCCTATAGAGAAGTAGGACACACTTTTCCCTTGACTTTGTTGACAATGGAAGTCTTTCATTGGTTAACTTGTGTCACGTAGGTCTCAGATGCGATATTTGAGATATTGTTGAGGAGCTAAGCTTGGTACTAAACTGAGTCTGACTACAAGTGGTGGCAGACAGTAATTTTTTATTTTTTATCTATGTATTGTTATCTAAATCATTTCTTAATTCAAAGATGCCTGATTGTGCAATTTTTGATTACAGTAATAGAAATGGTCCATTCTTTATATTTCCAAGCGAAAACTTTCCAGCATGCCTAACATTGGCAAACATCTAATTGAAAAATATTGTAGAACAAAAATTTATTTCATTATCAGAAAAATATATGCCCAATTGAAAGAAAAAATGGAAACATAAAATGTGGAAGCTGAAGTATGAGAGTGAAAAATGCTGTCTCGAGTCATTGTTTTATTTATGAAATGTCCAAATTATTTATTAATTATTGTTTTATGTTATTTATGTATTAAAATGTTCAAGTTAATTTTTAATAATTTTAAAACAAGTTAAGTACTTTATACTGTACATCAAATACCTACATTATTTTTAAAACTTGCCTAAGCAACTTCTGAAAAAATGATTTATACAGTGTAATTCTAGCATGAAAATTTGATAATCTATCTTCCCTTAGCACTAATGGTAACATTGTATTTTTTTTCCTACTATATCTAAATACCAATAAGTTATAAAACAAAGTGTACTGTATTTCCAATTTTTTTATCCGGAATCTTTTTATTATTTTTAAGGCATACTAAAATAATTCTAAGTAACCAGCATGATTGCTGCTTTCGCATAAGTTTTAAATATGTATCATATAACAAGGAAAAGATAATTCTGTTTATTATCGGTACCTATATCTAAGTTTTGCGTTAGACATGATGTCTCAAACATGGCGGTACTCAAAGTCGTGTCCATACTTCTCAATAAGAGCATAGAGTGACTTTAGTACAAACATGTTTGATGGAATAAAACTTTTAACAGAATAAAGCATCCTAATATACATACTGATACTGCTTGACAGAAAATAACGGTGTAATTTATTTTATGTTTGGTGTTTTAATTAGACAACTAATTTAAGTATAGTACATTTGTTTTTTATCAAGTAAGTATATGTAATAACTTAATAATATTAGAGTATAAATTTTTGTGGGAGCTTTTGATGGAAATTTGTCTTTGATGACTGGACTATTATCAATCAACCCATTCCCAGAAAACCCAAAAGATGAAATCGAATACTTGGAATGGAATTAATTATAACAAATCTTCAAAATGCCCTCCATTATTTATCAAATTTAATAATGCAATCTATTATAATAATTTACAAATAAATTTTTATTATTCGTAGATTACTAGATTTTTGAAATTATTTTTTATATCCATGGATTACTAGATTTTTTTTGTTTTTAACCTTTTTCTATTGAAACTTAATAATTCTTGTACTAATAAGTTTTAATTTTCATAATTAATACAATTTGAACATCAGCAACCTTTTAAACATAGCCAGGCAGTTGTAATTTTATATTGGTTAATTTTCAATGTTATTTCCTTATGTCTCAGCTTATTTTGGATCACCGGTATAGCGCCTACCAGAGTAAAAAACGTGCACATAGAATGCACACTGTAGGATATAGGGGTAATGAATATATTTAGAGAGGAGTCTCAAAATTGAATTGCGCCTGGAACCTCTCAAGTGCTAAATCTGCCACTGGTCTCATATGCAGTATATAAATGTATATTGCAGCATACACATTTTTAAAATTAAAATCAGAATGTACACAACAGTCAGCTGGAGAAAATCCACTAATGGAACCCTAACAAAGCCCACTAACAGAGATGAATAGTGAGAGGATGTAAAGATATAGATAACCTTTACTTCTTACCTCTCCAATTGATCCAGCTGACGGCTATGTACATTCTGATTAAGATAAGTCTGGCGATCTTAGAAGAAAGTAAAAAAGTATTTAGTGTGTGCATACAATTATTATTATTGAAAGGCCTTGATACATTTTAAAATGCTTCCATTAAAATTATTTTATATTTATGCATTTCAGTTTTCTATTATATATTTTGAAACTTTATTTGCTGTTTTTCATATCACTTCATATTATTATTATTTTTAATAACAATTACTTAGTGATTTCTTCCTCAGTACTTCAACTGTCTTTTATCCTTTTATTTTTCTCTTTCATGAATGCCATGTTCTTTGAAAGCTTGTTTAGACCAAGTTAATGGTATTTTAAGCTTCCTCTACATGAATAAGAGTTAACTTTTTGAATAATAAGAATTATATGTCACAGGGAGGCATCAGGATTTTAGAGATGCTTAGGTTGGGCACCACTGATCTGTAGTTTTCAATGAAAATTACTATATATATACATATATATATTCTTGTATAAACCAAGGAATTTTTTCTGAAAAAATATTTTGAAAAGGAGGAGTCAGCTTATACATGAGATGCAAAAAATTTTTAATTTTTTGCAAGATCTTTTCTAGCTCAGTTATATTATGTTTCCTTCTCCTCTTTGTGTCAGTTGCATAATATATTGTATTTATTCATAGCAGTGTATCCAATATTTTCTCCATGTTTTGTTTGTCATTATTCATGACTAGTACTTGATACTCTCCACTTCTTGGAGAAAATGAAGTTCCTCCTCCATTTCCTCATAAGGAGAAGTGGAGTGTATCAAGTTCTACTTAATAGATCTAGATAGTAGTATGATAGAAATCTGAGCAACAGATTAGATGAGCATAAAAAAGATGTTAGGGAGAAGAAACAAAGTACAGTAATACCCCGACTTACACGAACTTGGAGTTACGTGGTTCTTGATTTTTTCGTTTAGCAACACTGCCGCCCGCTATCTTCGGTGTGTGGAACTTGAGGATGATATTTTTTTTTTGCATATTTTACACCCCTTTCCAATCAGGCAGATTACTAAGGGGTGGGGCCAGTTCCAACCACAGGCTGCACCCACACCCATGGAGGGGGACTGGATGGTGAAGGACGGGGATTGCCAGGCTGGGCCCAGCACCCCAAAAAACTTTTCAGGAGATACCAGACCCAAAACATGAACCTAGGTCCTCCTGCGTGGCATGCCGACGGCATTACCACTCGGCCATCAAACATGAACCTAGGTTCTCCTGCGTGGCATGCCAACGGCATTACCACTCGGCCATCTGGCCGCCCCGAGGACGGTACTGAATAGGCTTTACACCTAAACGTGGTATGTGATGCGATGTGGGTAAGGATAAGTAATGAGGCTTTTGACTACAATGACACAGAGATTACGGTTTAGGTAACCAATAGCTTCCTTTAATAGAAAGAGATTTTGTACATGATAAAGTAATCTGAAAATCAGTTCAGAGAGGATAAATAGATAAATTGATACAGTAAAAGAAATTAAATTCAGTCCTTTCAATGAACAAGATGAACATTGTTGAATGTGACTTCTCTTCAGTCGGAGATTCCCAATATGGGGAGGAGCACAAGATGGATTGTTTGGATTTCTTTCTTGGTAATTATTGGAGAGAACTGTTAATATTGTCTGAGTGCTGCTTTTGTCTTGTTCAATCTTTTTGCGACTCTTGTGCATGATGAACTGTCTCAAGGTTCCAAAGCAACTCTTGCTTATGTCCTTTGTACATATTAATACATATTTTGTATTAATATGTATAAAGAACTGCAATTTTATTATATATTTTTCTTCTAATCTAGTGTTTCTGTTAGTCCTTGGTCTCAATTAAACAAAATTTATATGTATTATATGCAGAGTTGTACTCCAACTTACGTGAATTCAACTTATGTGATTTTCATCAGACCCACCTATCGCGTAACTTCGGGATATTACTGTACTGTACTCTCACAAAGAACAGTTAGCAAAGATGTGATCATATTGTGAAATAAAGCAAGTGTTATAAAAGACATCATAAAGATAGAGTTGGTAGGATAACAGAGGTCACAATATATGTCTGAGAAAAAAATGCAGGTACAAAATAATGAATCAACTGGATTCAGTATCAATCAACAATGTGTGGAAGTCATGTAGGATGATAGGAAACACATAAAGGAGAATACATCAGAATGAAACTCACCCACCATAATTTTATGTTATGTGCTATAAATAATAACTGTTAGTCTGTTATTTTTGAGGTTTTAAGGCAGCACCTGCACATTAAGAGCAGTAATAATATATAAAGTTATATATTGTTTTTAAAGATCTAATGGTTATGAAAAACTGACCAATACAAAGAATCTGTTTTAAATATTTCTGAACTATAGAATACTAGAATGCTTGGTATTCTTTGTGAGTAGATTTTTATAAAGCAATTTTTTGTGTATATACTTATGTATAAATAGCTGATGAGGGTCCAGCAGAATAAAAATTCTGGATTTAATTAAAGTATTTATAGAATCCTACCTTAAAGAGCTGTTTCATTCTAAATTAATTACACAAAATATTTTAATAATAATTTTTTTGTCAATAATAGAACTATCATTTATGATCTACAAATACAGGTACTCCTCACTTAACAACCGAGTTTCGTTCTCATGGCTTGGTCATAGAACGAATTGGTCAGTAAGTAACTTGTTCGTATATATTTAGAGCAAGTTACTCACTTAAGTTCTCATGGCTGTAAAGAAATTTATATATTAATTATGTACAGTATATTTTTCTTCTGAACGAATTGGTCAGTAAGTAACTTGTTCGTATATATTTAGAGTAAGTTACTCATTTAAGTTCTCATGGCTGTAAAGAAATTTATATATTAATTATGTACAGTATATTTTTCTTCATCAGATTTTTGGAACTACAAGTCATGGGAATTATGAGCATTAGAAGTCACAAGTGATGCATTTGGATGAAAACGAAATTTTCCATTTAAAAAAAGTAGTAAGCTCAGACGTAAGTTTGAGCAGTCATTAAACAGATAGGTCATTAAGTGAGGAGAACCTGTAGTAAATAATCATATTGTGATAAATAAGAAATTAAATCATATTGTGAAAAATAGGAATCAATTATGTATAGAAAATTACTTCTAATTATCTAATAGATACAGGTTAAATTATTATTATTATTTTGAACTAGTAAGTCTGGTATTAAGAAATGATAAGATTATTATTAGATTTAATTGCTAAATCGTCTTAGCTATTATAATTTGAGAATCATGATAATTAAATGTCATGAAAGGTTGAAAATTTAAGTATGTCAAATAATTTAAAGAAACTGTACATTATAATCATGAAACTGAAATCTTTTTAATATTTATGGCAATCCTCAATTATATTTCAGCAAATATTTAATTTAAATATAATTTAATAGAATATTTATAACCAATTATAATAATAATAACCCAAATAATTTTATATAACTAAAATATGAATATAATTGTAGAAATTATAATTTAAATAATAAGTTATCAAAAAACATTTTTTATATAGTTTATTAAATAGATTTAAAAAAATAAAATAATAATTTACCTTAGTAATTCCACCAAGATCTAAAAAAACTTTTGCAATCTTATTTTTGAAGAATTTATCATCAATTTCAATGGGAGATAAATGAAGATCAGATGAATTAAGTGCTGAGACATCATTTCCTTTAGCATGTATTCGAATATTAAGACAAGAACACACTAACTGCACCATATTTGATGCTGTAAAATATAATTTAAAACTTATTTTGAAAATATATTTCTTACTTAAATAATAACAACATAAAAATTGCATTATTTATTAAAAAATATTTGCCACTGAATCTTAAAAATTAATTTTAATGATATTAATTGAATTATAAATTTTTGTGGCCAGCTAATGAAAAGCAAATAATATAAAAAAAAAATTCATCCTTAGCAAATCCTTCAAATGAATTAATCTTTTAAAACTAATTTTGATCATAATGCTTTTAAGCACTAATAATAATAATACAGTAGTGGTTCTATATTATAAACATAATTGCATAATATACAGAATATATTTATTATGTACTTTTCATATACATATTTCTATATGTAAATTCTATATAATTGAGATCATCAAACATAGCTGTTGTCGTCATCAATATTCATGGACAATAAAAAATTACAAAATTTAAAATATGACCATTAATTACAATAAATAAATAACAACATTTATAAATACAGTACATCAAATCCTGTACATAGTTATATAATACATTATAAATATCATCATTCTGTCATCTAGAATGTATCATATTATTACACTGCTCCATCATAGTTATAAATATAAAACTCAAGCTCCTAATTTGAGATACTACAAACTATAACTTGAGAGTTTCTTTCCCTACTCGAGGAGCTTGAGTTATACATTTATAATTCTGTCATCTGTTGCAAAATGGGAAAAATCAAGATGGCAGATCAAGAAATGGAAATAGTGCACACTTTGACCATAATGGTTTCATCATTATGCAGTTGCTTACCATCTTGAAGGATCAGATTCAATTCTGAGTCCCATATTTTCAATTTTCAGAAGAGGTACTCATCTGAATCTAGCTTGTTAACTAAAACTAATCTAATAAGTCCATAAAACACACATATATATAATAAATGATAAAATTAGGAGGAAAATGCTTGAATTTTTGCATTATAGCTTTATCTGCTACAATCAATATATTTGTGATTGTAGCAGATAGTAGTCAGGGAATTTTAAACACATCTACATAAATACACATCTACATAAGTCTAGATCTGCCTGCAGTTCATCTGTATAAAAGCTACTCATCTGTCAATGATGATGTTGAATAAAAATTTTTTAACATTTGTATAGACAAACAATTTCATTATTATTATACTTTGCTTGATTTTAAAGGCTATTTCATTTCTTCAGATAAATAATTGTAAACTATTGCTCTGTTGATCTTTAATTTTATTATAGTCAAATATAGTTGAGAAAAAAAAAAATCCATTTTTAACATTTTGCATATGAGAAACAAATTCTCATTTAAGAGTTCTTGCTTTATGAGTGTAGTTAAGAAATGATGTAACTTATTAAAAATAATGTGTATATCATGTAATTTCATCATTAATTTTAATTTATATTTGTAGTTTAATAATTATATGCCTTACATGTATGGTAATTTCTCTCTATTTGATAATTTATAGTTTAAAATAATTTTGTGGTTGTATTTTACTTTAAATTCTGCCACTCATCATTTGACTTGGATTATATTCTCACTGATTTTGGTTGTAGTGAAGTATAGTGAAACTTTACTTATTATCTGACTTTCACTTCAACCAATCATTGGATTATTATATCTCATATTGTCCATAAAAAAATCAAATAAAGTAGAATCCATTTAGCATACACTTTTTCAATTAAATTGTCTAATCCCAAAATATATCTTCACTGAAACCAAGAGATGTTTTAAAAAAAAAGAGCAAATATCTTTAATTACTTATAAATTTTACTATATGCCATTTTTTAATTTTATATCTAATGTTCTTATTCTATGTTTGTATTTTTTGGAAATTATATTATATATACAATACTCTGTTGGTATCTAAAGTGCAACTTTATTGATTAAACATGCTGTAATTTGTAAAATGCAAACATAGTGAAGCTGTTTATTGTTTTGAGAGAAATCTTGTGTTGTTTTTTCATATGCAATACAAATAATTGATGAAATTACTGAGAAGAACTAGATAGATCCAATGAGAGATTTATAATCAGGAACAATGATGATAATAGACTTATACAAGCACTTTTTAGCAGTAGATATACTAAAATATTTATTTCATTTTGCAAAGTACTTTCGGCTAACCGCTATCTTCAGCACAACTTACAAAAGTAAACAAATACACTTCAAACCTTACTGACCGTTACAGAAGCTGAAGTGTGTTTGTTTACTTTTGTAAGTTGCGCTGAAGATGGCAGTTAGCCGAAAGTACTTCGCAAAATGAAATAAATATTTTAGTATATCTACTGCTAAAAAGTGCTTGTATAAGTCTATTATTTAGTATATCTACTGCTAAAAAGTGATTGTATAAGTCTATTATTTAATGAGTTTAAGCAGTTTGTTTTATAACTTTTAACAATGATAACGCTTGATAGCATTGAATATATTCACTAGTGAAAGATAACAAAGACAAAATACAATCAGACAAATTATTTGGTGAGCAATCAGCAGACACCTTCCTATAATCATCTTTCAATTGCATAGGAGTAACAACGTATTTAGCATGTTGTTTTCACATACATATTGCTATATTGTAAATTAAATATTATTAGTACTAAAACTAAATACAATGCTATTATATTATTTTAGTGTGTTTTTATTTAAATTACTGTTGAATTTAAATGCTTTTAAAAATAAATGTCTTTTATAAAAATACCATGTTAATAAACATGGAATTTTTCTAAAAGATAAACTAGTAAGTTGCAGATGGTAATATTTATATCTGTTGAAAATGCTTAATTCAGTGAATTACTTAAAGTTATATAATTATACACAAATCTGATGTTCAAAATTTTAGCTGAAAAATAATCATCCAATATAGGTTATGCAAAATTAATAACTTTTTTATTACAAAAATTAAAAAAGAACTGTTCCAGAAATGTGAAAAATTGGCTAGACAAGACTTAATTAATGGGGCTATATTATATTTCTTTTTCACATTCCAACTACATTTAATAAAAATGTAGTACTATGTACAAAACTAATGATCTTTATTCAAAAAATGTTCCCATTCTTGATTTTGTGTTTACAAAAAATACAGATCAAGTTCAGGCATTTAGAATATCAATACTGCAAGTTAAATATCAGTGTATTATTGTCTACAACTTCTCTGATTTTATTGGACGAGTGAGGTACTGTATATAACTGCAAGTGAAATAAGAGATACAGTAAAAGTAAATTTTGATTTAAAATTTATTAAATTTAGTAGATATTTAATACAGGAAATATCAGAATCATATTTTTATTGAATTAAAAAAAACCGCATGTCGATTTATGTTTAGAAATACAAAAAAACATCTTGATAGGTTAATGCACTACAATTACAAACTTGTCAGTCATCAACATCATCATCAAACAGTACTTAATATTTAAATCATTCAATATTATTAAATTTATCAGGATTATCATCATTTACAATAATTCATATTAAATTTCAAGATAATTACTAATTTATTTATCAAATAATAGAAAATTTATAGCTATTTGAATACGTTTTATCGACCAATGCGTAAAAATTACATATTTAAAGTACATACATAAAAGCAGTTATTTAAAAAAAAAAAACACTCAGATTAAACCAAAACATCGAAAAATTTACCTCTATCAACATATACATTTAATTCAAAATAAACACTGATTAAAAGCCAAACCTGCACGAACTCTCATTGCATTTTACAGACATAAACAATTAAGCGCCCTCTGTTGGCCTTCTTCTTCTTGGTAATATGGAGGCTGTAGCTGACGCTTCTCTGTTGGCCTTTTAATTTAATAATTACATTTATACAGTACTGTATTATATTCAGGGCCGGTTCTAGATACGATCGAGCGGAGCGCCCACTCAGGACGCCAGTATTTTAGGGCAATAAAAGGAACTGGCGTATTTTGTGATTTGCTGTTATTATTATTGTAGTAAGACATAATTATTTTTTATTCATAATTTAAACAGTGAGCGGACTGGTGGCGGCCGCCTAGCGCCCTCAGCTGAAGGGCAAGGATTCATACAACAATGTAATAAACGGTATAATTAACGGTAATAAAATTATATAAGTTCAAAGAATTTATTGTACAAAATAATCAGTACAGAATAAGTCAGTAGATCGCAGACAAAACGATAACAGAAAAATATTTAAGTAAGTGTTTATATTTTAACAAACGCAGAACGATTCAGAACATTCAGCTGATCAAGCGACGAAGTGTATACTGTTTTCAGTTTTACTGTATATTTTAACAAACACAGAACGATTCAGAACATTCAGCTGATCAAGCGACGAAGTGTATACTGTTTTCAGTTTTATGTATGTTATATTGGTTTTGTTAAAATTACGTATATCGACTTCTCCAGAATTAAAATATCAAATTGATATTATTTCTGTAATAGTAAGTACAGGTAACTTTCGTATAACACGGCACTTCTTCAACACGGTTTTTACTTAACAGAAAATTTAGAAAATTAAATTTATTTTCCTACAACATAAAACATTTTCATTAATTTTTGTAAATCCACACTATGGACACAGAATACACACACAAAATGCAATCATTGGGAAATATTTTGCCAAAATTAGTCATAAATGCAATTTTGCCGTGAGAGGGACGATATGCAGTCTAGTTTTGATTTAGATAGGAATTAATAATTTAAAACCTCCATATTACTCAAAATAAGATTGCGGTAATTATTATCATTTGAGTATTTTGTGTTCCAAACATACAGTTCTTGGATAAAAAAGTAAGTTTTTATTCTTCAATAGAGGAATGTGAAAAAGAAAAACAAACTTTTATTCATAAATTTTTGTGGATTGTTTTGTAGCAGGTTAGATTACAGATTTTGTAGAGAGCATAAACTTTAAATGCAGAAAAACATTCAGAAAGTGAAGTAGATATTGTTAAAAAGAAATCCATTAGCGGAGGCTATAAAAAACGCTGAAAGTCTTGCTGAACTTCTTAATATTCAATAGAAATTTGAAGAAATAAAAAGAATAAGATATAATTAAGAAACAATTTGATTATGAGAGCCGAGATGAACCAATAATATGTCCGAAAAAACAATTTGAAATAAATTTTTTTAATGTATTAATAGACACAGTTTTAACATCAATGAAGACAGATTTAAATCGTATTGGTCGGCCGGATTGGCCGCGTGAAAACGCTTCGACTTTCCACTCTGGAGGATCGGGGTTCTATTTTGCCAAAATTAGTCATAAATGCAATTTTGCCGTGAGAGGGACGATATGCAGTCTAGTTTTGATTTAGATAGGAATTAATAATTTAAAACCTCCATATTACTCAAAATAAGAATGCGGTAATTATTATCATTTGAGTATTTTGTGTTCCAAACACAGTTCTTGGATAAAAAAGTAAGTTTTTATTCTTCAATAGAGGAATGTGAAAAAGAAAAACAAACTTTTATTCATAAATTTTTGTGGATTGTTTTGTAGCAGGTTAGATTACAGATTTTGTAGAGAGCATAAACTTTAAATGCAGAAAAACATTCAGAAAGTGAAGTAGATATTGTTAAAAAGAAATCCATTAGCGGAGGCTATAAAAAACGCTGAAAGTCTTGCTGAACTTCTTAATATTCAATAGAAATTTGAAGAAATAAAAAGAATAAGATATAATTAAGAAACAATTTGATTATGAGAGCCGAGATGAACCTATAATATGTCCGAAAAAACAATTTGAAATAAATTTTTTTAATGTATTAATAGACACAGTTTTAACATCAATGAAGACAGATTTAAATCGTATTGGTCGGCCGGATTGGCCGCGTGAAAACGCTTCGACTTTCCACTCTGGAGGATCGGGGTTCGAATCTCGGGTCCCACCCTTGAAAATATTTATCATGGGGTCCGGGCCCGGCCCATCGATCCCCATCCTCCACAACACAGATTACTAATACAGATAGGACACTTCCTATACTTTCAATGGTAACTTTTCAAAATGACGTAGTTATATAAAGAAGCAATCACATTGTTTAGAACGTAACGTAACTTAGATGGCGCTATTAACAGTTAAACGTCATCATCAACAAAGATAATAAAAGAAGTCAGGATATGACATCACAAAAATAGCTGTACTTCCTGTATAATCGTTATTGTGAATACTACATTCTCGATTTATTTTCGATTTTAAGAAATTAAATGTATTTTTAAAAATAAAAAGTTGATTTTTAATCATAATTTAGACTTTATACATTCGAATTACGTATAATACAAATTTGCTACTAATTTCTTTCCGAATTGTTAAACATTAATGAAACGGCTGCATTCAGCGCGACGCGCGTGGCGCCATCTGTCGGGAAGCAAAATTTTTGCACTCCTCGTTTTTTTCTTTCTCTCATTACGGGTTTTCCTTCCTTTCTCTTTTATATGCTTTTTCCTTCCATCGCCTTCTTTCTTTTCTTCGCACTACCAGCCGATTTTTGTCGGTCGATAAATTCTGTCTGTCTTCGATGGGACTCGATGCTGGGTCCTTTTGCTCCGTAGGCCCTCTTCTTACGGAGTATGCTATGCATTCGTTCTGCTAGAAACTCTTCGGAAGTCGTATTTGACTCGTCGACGCTCCTGCTTCCACGGCGCATGGGTAATTCTCGACTACGTCGGCGAGTGCATACTGCGCATGACGAGCGACTTTGCCTCGTTTTCTGGTGGCGCCAGGCGCGTTTGTCTGCCGTGCGCCGCGACCGGGAAGCCTCCAGCTATGTTTTTTTGGTACTTTGGGATTATCCCGTTGAACTCTCAAATTTCCAAAATAAACATTCTTCGTTGTACCTGTAAGGCTTCGTTTGCTCGGCCTGGCGGTAGCGAGGCCTACGCAAGCAGCGGCAGGCCATCCGGCCTGCTTGGGCCTATAAGTACTAACCTATAACCTCTTTTAATAATTTGTACAGTCTTAAAGTTTTAGAATGTTTATTTCGGAAATTTGAGAGGTTGACGGGATAATCCCAAAGTACCAAAACAGCTTATGGGGGTCCGAAAGAACACTCGATATCCCTGAGTCCAGAAAAAGAACCTAGCGAAAAACCAGCTCGTCGGGGGAAGAAAGAAAGAAAAAAATCCGCATTTCGAATCTCAGGCTAGATAATGGCGTTTCCATTCGCAAGCAATCCGTCAGTTTCGACGCAATTGTTCAGACGGCGCTGGATGCAGCCGCGCGACGGGAGGCGATCGGGGTGGACAGCTCAGCTCAACTGTTACCACAGTGGAGTTCTCTCTCTCAGCAGAAAATACGTTGTATAATATTATAAATTCCAATCTTCTTTTTCTATTCAAATAGAAATGTAACATTTTCTTCAAAAATACTGTTTTTTTTGGTGAAAATATTATATTTTTAAGGAGAATACAGTTTTCCACTATTATTGCTATTTTTGTTCAAATAGGAATGTAACATTTTCTTCAAAAATTCTGTTTTTTTGGTGCAAACGCTACATTTTATACGAAATATTCAATTTCCCAATGTCCCTGCTTATGTATTTCAGGTAGGTATGTAACATTTTCGTCAAAACTACATTTTTTTTGGTGAAAATGTTACATTTTATAGAGGAAATCAATTTTCCACTGTTACTTCTATTGTCGATCAAATGGGTATGTAATATTTTCTTCAAAAATACTGTTTTTTGGTGAAAAAGTTACATTTTTAAGGAGAATTCAGTTTTTTCACGTTACTGCTATTGTTGTTCAAATATGAATGTAACATTTATTTCAAATATACAGTTTTCTGGTGCAAACGCTATATTTCTACGAAAAATTTTATTTCCCAATGTTACTGCTTTTGTCGTTGAGATAATGATGTAACATTTTTTTAAATATACTGTTTTTTTTGTAAAAATGCTACATTTCTACGTAAAAGTTAATTTCCCAATGTCACTGCTTCTGTCAGTCAGGTAGGAATGTAACATTTTCTTCAAAAATACTGTTTTTTTGGTGAAAATCTTAAACTTTTAAGGAGAATTCAGTTTTCCAATGTTACTGCTTTTGTCGTTCAAATAATGATGTGATATTTTCTTAAAAAATACTGTTTTTTTGGTGCAAATGCTACATTTCTACGAAAAATTTAATTTCTTAATGTTACTGCTTTTGTCGTTCAGATAATGATGTCACCTTTTTTTTCAAAAGTACTGTTTTTCTCGTGAAAACGCTACATTTCTACGAAAAATCCAATTTCCCATTGTTAACGCTTTTGTCGTTCAGATAATGATGTAACATTTTGTAAAAAAATATCGTTTTTTTGGTGAAAACGGTACATTTCAACGAAAAATTCAATTTCCCAATGTCACTGCTCAGGTAGGAATGTAAAATTTTTTTAAAAAATACTGTTTATTTGGTGAAATATTACATTTTTTAGGGGAATTCAGTTTTCCGCTGTTACTGCTGTTGCTGTTCAAATAATAATGTAACATTTTCTTCAAAAATACTGTTTTTTTGGTGCAAACTATACATTTTTATGAAAAATTCAATTTCCCAATGTTACTGCTTTTGTCGTTCAGATAATGACGTAACATTTTTTCAAATGTACTGTTTTTTTTGTAAAAATGCTACATTTCTACGTAAAATTCAATTTCCCAATGTCACTGCTTCATCAATCAGGTAGGAATGTAATATTTTCTTCAAAAATACTGTTTTTTGGTGAAAAAGTTACATTTTTAAGGAGAATTCAGTTTTTCACTGTTACTACTATTGTTGTTCAAATATGAATGTAACATTTTCTATAAAAATACTGTTTTCTGGTGCAAACGCTACATATCTACGAAAAATTTAATTTCCCAATGTTACTGCTTTTGTCGTTCAGATAATGATGTAACATTTTCTACAAAAATACTGTTTTTCTCGTGAAAACGCTACATTTCTACGAAAAATTCAATTTCCCAATGTCCCTGCTTATGTCATTCAGGTAGGGATGTAACATTTTCGTCAAAAATACTGTTTTTTTGGTGAAAAAGTTACATTTTTAAGGAGAATTCAGTTTTTCACTGTTACTACTATTGTTGTTCAAATATGAATGTAACATTTTCTATAAAAATACTGTTTTTTGGTGCAAACGCTACATTTCTACGAAAAATTTAATTTCCCAATGTTACTGCTTTTGTAGTTCAGATAATGAGGTAACATTTTTTACAAAAGTACTGTTTTTCTCGTGAAAACGCTACATTTCAACGAAAAATTCAATTTCCCAATGTCACTGCTCAGGTAGGAATGTAACATTTTTTTTAAAAAATAATGTTTATTTGGTGAAATATTACATTTTTTAGGGGAATTCAATTTTCCGCTGTTACTGCTATTCTCGTTCAAATGGGTATGTAATATTTTCTTCAAAGATACTGTTTTTTTGATGAAAAAGTTAGATGTTTGAGGAGAATTCAGTTTTCACTGTTACTGCTATTGTTGTTCAAATATGAATGTAACATTTTCTTCAAAAAAACAGTTTTTTGGGGCAAACGCTACATTTCTACGAAATATTTAATTTCCCAATGTTACTGCTTTTCTCGTTTAGATAATGATAGCATATTTGAAAAAAATATTACGTTTTTTTTTGTAAAAATGCTATATTTCTACGTAAAATTCAATTTCTTAATGTCACTGCTTCGGTCAATCAGGTAGGAATGTAACATTTTCTTGAAAAGTACTGTTTTTTTGGTGAAAATATTACATTTTTAAGGATAATTAATTTTTCTACTGTTACTGCTATTTTTGTTCAAATAGTAATGTAACATTTTCCCACTGTTACTGCTAGTTTTGTTCAAATAGGAATGTAACATTTTCTTACAAATACTCTTTTTTTGGTGAAAATGTTACATTTCTACGAAAAATTTAAAAATACTGTTTTTTTGGTAAAAATGTTACATTTTTTAAGGAGAATTCAGTTTTCCACTGTTACTGCAATTTTTTTTCAAATAGGAGTGTAACGTTTTCTTCGAAAGTACTGATTTTTTGTGAAAATGTTACATTTTTAAGGAGAATTCAGTTTTCTACTGTTACTGCTATTTTTGTTCAAAGAAAATGTTACATTTTTAACGAGAATTCAGTTTTCCACTGTTACTGCTAGTTTTGTTCAAATAGGAATTGCAATCCAGTTTTCCACTGTTACTGCTAGTTTTGTTCAAATAGGAATGTAGAAAAATTCAGTTTTCCACTGTTACTGCTATTTTTGTTCAAATAGGAATGTAACTTTTCTCAAAAATTCTGTTTTTTTGGTGAAAACGCTATATTTCTACGAAAATTCAATTTTTAATGTTACTGCTTTTGTCGTTCAGATAATGATGTAACATTTTGTACAAAAATACTGTTTTTTTGGTGCAAACGCTACATTTTATACGAAATATTCAGTTTCCCAATGTCCCTGCTTATGTCATTCAGGTAGGGATATAACAATTTCTTCAAAAATACTGTTTTTTTTGTGAAAACGCTACATATCTACGAAAAATTTAATTTCCCAATGTTACTGCTTTAGGCGTTTAGATAATGTAACATTTTCTTCATAAATACAGTTTTCTGGTGCAAACGCTACATATCTACGAAAAATTTAATTTCCCAATGTTACAGCTTTTGTCGTTCAGATAATGATGTAACATTTTCTACAAAAATACTGTTTTGGTGAAATGCATTTTTTCTACGAAAAATTCAATTTCTGAATGTCACTGCTTATGTCATTCAAGCAGGGATGTAACATTTTCGTCAAAAATACTGTTTTTTTGGTGAAAATGTTACATTTTTAAGGAGAATTCAGTTTTCCACTGTTATGCAATTGTAGTTCAAATGGGTATGTAATATTTTTTTTAAAAATACTGTTTTTTGGTGAAAAAGTTACATTTTTAAGCAGAATTCATTTTCCCAATGTTACTGCTTTTGTCGTTCAAATAATGATGTGATATTTTCTTAAAAAATACTCTTTTTCTCGTGAAAACGCTATATTTCTACGAAAAATTCAAATTCCCAACGTCACATCTTATGTCATACAGATAGGGATGTAACATTTTCTTAAAAAATTCAGTGTTTTGTTGCAAACGCTACATTTCTACGAAAAATTTAATTTCCCAATGTTACTGCTTCTGTCATTTAGGTATGGATTTAAAATTTTCTTCAAAAATACTGTTTTTTTGGTAAAAATGCTACATATCAACGAAAAGTTCAATTTCCCAATATCCCTGCTTATGTCATTCAGGTAGGAATGTAACATTTTCTTGAAAAATACAGTTTTTTTGGTGATAATGTTATATTTCTTAGGGGAATTCAATTTTCCATTGTTACTGCAATTTTCGTTCAAATGGGTATGTAATATTTTCTTCAAAAATACTGTTTTTTTTGGTAAAAATGTTATATTTTTAAGGAGAATTCAGTTTTCTACTGGTTTTGGTAAAAATGTTACATTTTTAAGGAGAATTCAGTTTTCCACTGTTCTGCTAGTTTTGTTCAAATAGGAATGTAACATTTTCTTAAAAAATAACGTTTAAGAAAATGTTACATTTTTAAAGAGAATTCAGTTTTCCACTGTTACTGCAAAAATGTTATATTTTTAAGGAGAATTCAGTTTTCCACTGTTACTGCTATTTTTTTCAAATAGTAATGTAACATTTTCTTCAAAAATTCTGTTTTTTTGGTGAAAACGCTATATTTCTACGAAAAATTCAATTTTTAATGTTACTGCTTTTGTCGTTCAGATAATAATGTAACATTTTGTTGAAAAATACTGTTTTTTGGTGAAAATGTTACATTTTTAAGGAAAGTTCGGTATTCTACTGTTACTGCTATTTTTGTTCAAATAGGAATGTGACATTTTCTTCAAATATTCTGTTTTTTTTGTAAAAATGCTTCATTTCTACGTAAAATTCAATATCCCAATGTCACTGCTTCTGTAATTAAGGTATGGATGTAAAATTTTCTTAAAAAATACTGCTTTTTGGTAAAAATGTTACATTTTTAAAGAGAATTGAGTTTTCCACTGTTACTGCTATATTTGTTTAAGTAGGAATGTAACATTTTCTCGAAAAATACTGTTTTTTTTGGTGAAATTGTTACATTTCTACGAAAAATTCAATTTCCCAATGTCACTGCTTCTGTCATTCAGGTAGGAATGTAACAGTTTCTTCAAAAATACTGTTTTTCTTGTGAAAATGTTACATTTTTAAGGAGAGTTCAGTTTTCCACAGTTACTGCTATTGTTGTTCAAGTATGAATGTAACATCTTCTTCAAAAATACAGTTTTTTGGTGAAAATGTTACATTTTTAACGAGAATTCAAATTTCCACTGTTACTGCTATTGTTGTTCAAATAGCAATGTAACATTTTCTTCAAAAATACAGTTTTTTGTGCAAACGCTACATTTTTACAAAAAATTGAAATTTAATGTCACTGCTTCTGTCATTCAGGTAAGAATGTCACATTTTCTCCAAAAATACTGTTTTTTTGGTGAAAATGTTACATTTTTAGGAGAATTCAGTTTTTCCCTGTTACAGCTCTTTTTGTTAAAACAGGAATGTAACATTTTTTTTCAAAAATACTGTTTTTTTGGTGAAAATGTTATTATTTTTAAGGAGAGTTCAGATTTCCACTGTTACTGCTATTGTAGTTCAAATAAGAATGTAACATTTTCTTCAAAAATACAATTTTTTTGGTGCAAACGCAACATTTCTACGAAAAATTCAATTTCCCAAAGTCACTGCTTCGAGAGTGACTTTGGGAAAGAATGCTTCAGGTAAGAATGTAACATTTTCTTCAAAAATACAGTTTTTTGGTGAAAATATTTTCTGGAGAATTCAGTTTTTCCCTGTTACAGCTCTTTTTGTTAAAACAGGAATGTAACATTTTTTTTCAAAAATACTGTTTTTTTGGTGAAAATGTTATTATTTTTATTTAAAATAAATTTTCCAGAATTTTTATAATATTAACAATAATCAAGATCTCTCTGTGAAATATTTCTGGGTTTCTTTCAGCCGGTCTTTACATTACGATTATTTGAAGTACAATTTTGCTTAAATTCGTTAGAAGTAAGTACATTATAGCTTAAATTCGTTGGTATTATATTATCTATATATATTTCCATATCTATATATATTCTCCATATATATTATCAGTTAAGAGTGTGAGGTATTTTCTTCAAAAATACTGTTTTCTTGGTGAAAATGTTACATTTTTAAGGAGAATTCAGATTTCCACTGTTACTGCTATTTTTGTTTAAAAGGAATGTAACATTTTCTTCAAATATACTGTTTTTTTTTGAAAAAATGCTACATTTCTACGTAAAATTCAATTTCCAATGTCACTGCTTCTGTCATTCAGGTATGGATGTAAAATTTTTTCAAAAATACTGTTTTTTTGGTAAAAATGCTACATTTCTTCGATAAATTCAATCTTCCAATGTCATTTCTTCTTTCGTTCATGTAGGAATGTAACAATTTCTAGATAATAACTGTTTTTTTGGTAAAAATGTTACATTTTTAAGGAGAATCCAGTTTTCCACTGTTACTGCTAGTTTTGTTCAAATAGGTATGTAACATTTTTTTCAAAAATATTGTTTTTTTGGTGAAAATGTTATACTTTTAAGGAGAATTCAGTTTTCCACTGTTACTGCTATTTTTGTTCAATGAAAATGTTACATTTTTAACGAGAATTCAGTTTTCCACTGTTACTGCTAGTTTTGTTCAAATAGGAATTGCAATCCAGTTTTCCACTGTTACTGCTAGTTTTGTTCAAATAGGAATGTAGAAAAATTCAGTTTTCCACTGTTACTGCTATTTTTGTTCAAATAGGAATGTAACTTTTCTCCACTGTTACTGCTAGTTTTGTTCAAATAGGAATGTAACATTTTCTTACAAATACTCTTTTTTTGGTGAAAATGTTACATTTCTACGAAAAATTTAAAAATATTGTTTTTTTGTGAAAATATTACATTTTTATAGAGAATTCAGTTTTCCACTGTTACTGTTATTTTTGTTTAAATAGGAATGTAACATTTTCTCCAATAATACTGTTTTTTTAGTGAAATTGTTTCATTTTTAAGGAGAATTCAGTTTTCCACTGTTACTGCTATTTTTGTTCAAATAGGAATGTAACATTTTCTTAAAAAATACTCTTTTTTTTTTTGTTACATTTTTAAGGAGAATTCAGTTTTCCACTGCTACTGCTAGTTTGGTCCAAATAGAAATGTAACATTTTCTTAAAAAATACTCTTTTTTTGGTCTCAATTAGGAATGTAACATTTTCTTAAAAAATACTCTTTTTTTGGTGGTTACATTTTTAAGGAGAATTCAGTTTTCCACTGTTACTGCTGTTTTGTTCGTAGGAATGTAACATTTTCTTAAAAAATACTCTTTTTTGGTGAAAATAGGAATGTAACATTTTCTTCAAATATACTGTTTTTTTTAAAAAAATGCTACATTTCTACGTAAAATTCAATTTCCAATGTCACTGCTTCTGCCATTCAGGTATGGATGTAAAATTTTTTCAAAAATACTGTTTTTTTGGTAAAAATGCTACATTTCTTCGATAAATTCAATCTTCCAATGTCATTTCTTCTTTCGTTCATGTAGGAATGTAACAATTTCTAGATAATAACTGTTTTTTGGTAAAAATGTTACATTTTTAAG
>AYEL01062768.1:0-16300 GCA_000484575.1 Olivierus martensii
ACGTGATCAATATCTTACCATCAATATCTTACCACTAAAGTTGGAAGACATTCTGCGCATGCGCGAAATCACTGATCGCGCGCCGTCCTTGCGATCCTGGCGACACGACGCGAAGACCATTGCGACGAGACGCGTTTTCGAAAACACTAAAGTTGGAAGACATTCTGCGCATGCGCGAAATCACTGACCGCGCGCCGTCCTTGCGATCCTGGCGACACGACGCGAAGACCATTGCGACGAGACGCGCTTGGGAGAGCAGCCGCCATCGCCGGAAGTGACGTCACGAAAGTTAAGAAATTTGAACCGCTATAACTACGAAACGGTTACCGATAGAGGTATGGTTCTTTGGTAAAGTTTTCTATACTAATCGTGAACTATCGATCGGTACTATTTTTATTAATATGGCGCTAATCTATAATTGTACCAGATTTTTAATGAAAAAATATTGCTGCTTTGAAGTGCATTGCTAAAGACTATCCATCTGTATTTGTTGATGTTGATGACACATGCCTTTTTAAGCATATTCATTAATTGGTGGAAAATTGTAAATTGTAAAAGTTGCTTTGAAGGTGATCGTTTTAATGATGAATTTCGCAAACCAGTCAGGGCAAACAACACTTTACACATGAATTTCTTACAAAACGTCATTATGGTTGAACGCATGGAGATCATCTGTTCCAATTATAAATAATATATCATCACAAACTTTTCAGTCCTTGATTACTACCACTGATGCTTTCATAAACTTAATTCCTTATTTATTTCAAAATTATGAAATAGATTATATTTTACTTGGGAAATTTCAAACAGATGCTCTTGAATCTCGTTTTGGTTCCTATCGCCAAATGTCTGGTGCTAACTATTATATCAGTTTTGTGCAGTTAATAGAAAGTGAGAGAAAACTGAGATTTAAAAATAGCATTATAATTTCCACTAAAAATGACAACACTCTAAAATCTTTGGAACCATATGAAGAGTCCAATCAAGAAGTTTAAATAAACATAGATATATATCATTGCCTATTAGTTGGTGAATTTTCTCTTGAATTTGTTCCCAGTGATTTATTGCCAATTGTCACATATATTGGGGCTATGCTGCCAAAAAAATTAAAGAAACACAAATGTGATATCTGTTGTTGTTGGCTTTTATTGGGCAATTCTGTAGATGTTTTGGATACTACTTATGAACTGATCAAAGCACTAGATCGAGGAAAATTGACTCTCCCTTCAGAATTAGTAGTAACAGTTGTAAGCATAACTTGGTATTTGTTAAAAAATATTGTTTCCTGTCATGAAGACCACTTTTTAAAATCAGGTAATCAACTTGCTGTTCTACATAAACTTTGTTGTGTACAGATCAGCCAACTTCAAATTGGCACCTCAGAAATATGCAATTGTGAAACCTTGTTGTTTCAATTGAGAGCATATGTCTGCTAACCTGTAAAGTTTTATTAAATAATTACATCAAAAATAAAAATAATATGTTGCATAAATCGGAAAAAACTGTAATAGGAAAATAAAAAAACTGTGTACCAGAAATTACGTTTATAGTAAGGAAAATGTGTTTGTTATACCTGTATATTTTATTTATTCTCTGTTTATACTTTATGGAAGAAAGGTTTGAAATTAAAATATATAGTTTAATTAGTTGTTAGTACATATTTATTTACATGTTTGAATTTTAAATATTTTTGAGAAATTTAAGATTTTAAAATGTCATTCTGTTGCAGTAAACTACAAAATAATAGAATATATACAATTAAAAGCTTTATATTATGTGCACATTATTATTAATACCTATACTCTTAGAAGGTTTAATAATTAACAACTCAATACATTATTATTAATACCTATACTCTTAGAAGGTTTAATAATTAATAACTCACTCAGCATCATCATTAAAATATATTTAATGCAGGGTAAATTTAACCAGTATTCTAAGTAGATCAGACATCTTAGATAAAAAAATGTATTTTAAACAAAAGTTTTAATTACATTTAACAAAGACATTTTTCAACCAATTGTATGTTTCATATTTGTAAAAATAATACATTTTAATACGTAAGAGAAAAGTAACTTATAAAACACGTTGATACTCGGACCATTGTGGTCACATGACCTCATCGAAATGACATCGCATCGGGGCCTGTCTTTCCAGTCGGCTATGCCATCAGACCTTTTCGGATTTCAATGCCTCTGTATATAGGCTATTGTAAAGACCGATATAATGTCCCGTAGTTCCACAATATGCAAGAAATTAATAATATATTTTATATAATAATAAATATTGAATAATTTATGTATTAATATAGAAATATCAAAAAAACAATATATACAGAGTGATTCACAAGTATAAAAGTTTCAAGGAAGTCATTAGGATAAATGAAAATACTCGGGAAGTTTCTGTTAATTACAAAAACGGATGAAAATCATAATAGTTCAGCTTCGTCTGAAGAATTCCTTGAAGATCTCTATAGTGAACTAGCGAAATAATACTAAATAATAACTTAAAAAAAACAACACCCACGTCGAGTTTCGAACCACCACCAAATTAGCCTACAACCGCTCACGGTAACCACTACACCATTGTGACTTGCGCTATCATCATCAAAATTATTGGTATTTGTTGTTATGAAAACGTTAAATGCGAGCTTTGTGCGAATGCTTGAAAGGTACATTTACTACTATAAAATTTTATTGTGCCTATGATCCTCTACTAATGTGCTAAGTTTGAAGAAAATCGGTCAGGCGAACGTCTGTCCCTCTCCTTGTAAGCATAGTTGCCTTACAGTTTCCTTGCTTAACCAAAATTGATATAAAAATTGAATCTGGGAGAAAAAAACGGGTCAGCTTTTTGTGGATATACACGTGGAATTTCTTCCACGTCTACTTCTTTTCTAAAATTGCATAAATTAAAGGAGCGGTAGAACAAGAAGCAGGTATCTTAGTTTCGACTATTTACTATTAATGTACGACGCTCAACAATAACTTTAACGTCGACCAAACTCATGAGTCGACTTCGAATCATGACGTCAAAATGACGTAGGTACTAATGTCGAAAAACGCTACTTTGTGTTACCGTCGACGTTATCAACGATTGACGTCATTACCGTTGTAAAATTCGACGTCAACCAATGTCAAAGAACGCGCCCCAGGATTACCGTCGTTATACAAGGCGCGATTCCTCATAGAATTTAATTGAAAATTGATTAATTCGTTCTCGCTCCTCCCACAACCATAGTAAGTATTAAAAATGCAGATAAAACTCACTTAAAATGTCCTAAAAATATGGAAATATTTATTATATTTGCTAAAAATTCATTTATTAATGTTAATTTTTACTAAAAAATTTAACATTAATAAAATGAATTGTTCGTGAAAACAGTTTTTAATTATCAATCTTTACCAGAAGGACAATTGGGCTCATTTCGGAGTTTTTTGACAAACGAACCCGTAAATACTGATTAACAGTTTATAGATTCAACGATTGTTATACAGGGAAGATTTGATTTCACCTTTTAATGAAGAACAATGAGACGCAATCGCCGATTTATTGTCTATATGAACTGTAGGAACTCGGACAATCGTTTTTTCTTCTAATGGAATCCGAAACTGCGACGACACACCACTCGCAGGTGTCAAGTAATATATAACAAAAACAATAGAATCGGACTTTGTTCGCAAAATTTAAATAATAATCGTATAGAAATCATCTCTAAGAAACTAAAAACAAAAGTGAACTGTCGCAGGTCTATTTTTAATTAATTAAATATTTTGTTTCCATTACTATATGTTAATTATCATTTAGTTAAATATATTTTTATATGGTTATAATTTTATTAATTTTAATAATGATATTGTCGGATTTGAATTGTGATAAAAAGAATAACAACGATTAACAACTGACTCGCGAGTTAACGAATCACGTGATGCGATGACGAGCTGTTTTAGAGCTCTATTTTGTCGGAAGTTCACATAATCAGGAGTCGTTTACCAAGACATTTTTCTTACAACCACTCATCATTAACCAAGTAGGTCGATATCCGAGGCCGTCGTTAACGATGGTACCACTGTAGATATTTATATCCATAGTTTAACGCCACATTAAATCATGAAAGAAAAATAATCCTGGCGCTTTCCATCCAGTGAGTATTAAGCGATGATGCATTCCACCAAGGTGTGTGCTATGTTCCATTTAAGAAACAATTACTTAAGATTGAAAGTATTCCATGATGAGGTCTTATTAATATTTATTCCTTATTGGTTGGAATAATTTTGCCAATTACTTCCGTAAAAGATATGACGATGAACTGATAAAATACCGATCGACCTGGATAAAAATATGATAGGTATAGAAAGTCTGCCATAAAATGGCATCTCTTACCGATTCGATAGAAAACTATCCGGGTAGGTAACAGAAAATTTCCACTCTGGACAAAATAAAACACTAATAATTAGAGAGCATTTTAAGACTGGTGTTTAACATGGGCTTTCATGTGATAGGCAAAATTTCCTTTTATCTTAAAGGTTCTTCCACATAATTGACATTGGAAAGGCCTGTCTTCGTAATGATATTTCTGATGTTTGTTCAAAAGCGATTTCAATTTATAAACCTCCCCACAAAATTCGCATTGGAAACGTCCGTGACATTTCTGATGATAATTTAAATGCTGTTTCATTTTAAAACTTTTACGGCACAGTTCGCAACGGAAAGGTTTGGTAAAATGAAATTTTAAATGATTTCTTAAACTTATTTCTTTGCTGTAACTTCTTTGGCAATGATCGCACTTAAAAGGTCTTTCTTCGAAATGGAATTTCTGATGATTCTGTAAGCCGGTTCTGGCCATAAAGCTTCGATCGCAAAGTCCGCATTGAAAACGCTTTTCTTCCAGGTGACTCTTTTTGTGTTTCCTTAATTCCGATTTCGTACGGAAATTCTGCTGACAAAATTGGCACGGAAAAGTCTTCTCCGCGGAAGGAAACTTTCCCTTCCTTCTCTCTATCGACCTTCTTTCTTCTTGATGAACTCGCTGGTGATCTGTTAAACCCGATTCCGATTTAAAACTCTTTCTACAAATTCGACAGTAAAATAAAATTTCCCGCAAATGCTTTTTCTTACGCTTTTCTAAAAAGCAACTGAAAGAAAATATTTTTTGGCAAACGTTACACACCAAACATCTCTTTCCACTGTGCCTAGAAAAATGAAGCTGGTAAATGAAATTATAGAAAAATTTTTTCTGGCAAATTTTGCATTTTTTCCTTTTTCTTCTATTATAAATTTTTAAATACTTTTTTAAGAAGGGTTCGGCGGCAAATACTCTTTTATAAATTACGTATCCACCTTTCTTCCGTCCCAGAACAGATGGTGCAATCTCCATAGTAGTCCCACCTTTAAATATTTTACTGCTGTTTAGATCCATCTCATTTTCTGCTTCTTTTCTTCCGTATCCTGCAAATATAAATACCTTTTTCTTAAATTGTGCTCTTTCTAATCCTTAGGAAAAATGAAAAGATATAAAACTCAGTCGCATTTCTCATTACACAAGGTAAGCGCAGTGCCTAGGTATATCAAATTCATAGTATCTAGAAAAAGAGAAAAAGTGGATTTCTTTGAAAAGTACAAAAATTAATGAAACGAAATTATATTGTACTGTATTTGAAATTAGAGTGGCATTGACATCATTCGCAATCAAAGCGTTAAAACATTTCCGAATACGAGTACCTAGGATCTAGAACAGGGCTGTCCGCCAAGCCATTTTGTTGGCCCGCGAGGCTTTCACGATTTGTGATATAATATTACTTCTTTATGTTTTTTCACTTTTATTTATTACTTTCTTAAGAGATTAATAAAAAGAATCTTAAAATTGAATTATATTAACTTAATTTTTCTTAATTACCGTATTAGTAATTATTTAATGATCAAGCTATCGATGACATCACATTTTTATAAGACTTTCAATCACGTCAATTTTAGTTTTACTATTTCCGGTTTAAAGTTTTGAATTGTGACCGTATTTTAGTTATTTTTTGGTTTCTATTTATAGTTTGAATTGTGACTGTTTTTAGAGTTATCTTTTGGTTTCTATCACTCACCATTTCAGTGATTGTGTGATTGTTGTGAGATTCTGTTTTAATTTTATTCCGTTGTTGTGTGATTCTGTTTTAATTTTTATTTTACAACATGAATTCGTAGCATTTGTGAAATGAATGAGAAAAACGTAAAATGGAAAACGAAAATCGAGTACAGTGAAACCTCTAAGCCGCCACCATCGGTTCGTAGGTCGTCTCTGGCGGTAAAGGAGGGTGGCGGTTTATGGAGAGTTTATGGTAACATGTGAGAAAACATGTATAGACTAGAATGACATTGTTTCATTTAATTAAAGGTGATCAGAAATAAATTGCTGAGTAGCGGAAGGATTTTTATTTTTATATTCACAAATTAAAATCTTTTCGTGAACATCTAATGTCGTTTTTGACATTTTTACGAGTAAGAAACAGCAACGATACACACAACAGTTGATTTATAAAAAAACGGTTTAAACTGTTGTTGTTCTTCCGCAAAGTCGAGGTTATGACTCTCCAGCAAAATTGCCAGATGTTAAACATTTTTATAGCGCAACTAATCACAAAACCTAGCCCAAAATTTATAGCTCGTATTATAGGCGTGGTTCTTAACTTTTCGAGCCGCGATTCTCCTGTGTAGAATATAGTCACTGTACTGAACACAAGGGACCCCAATTTATATAATTATTAAAATAAAAAAATGATGATTATAAGAAAAAATTTAAATTTCCAAATCATATACTATCATCACATTATATCCATAGCAATTTTATTTAACTAAAACGTAGCGTTTTTTTATATTGTGATTATACTATACGTAGGCTATATAAATTTAATTCAAACCAAATTTTTATTAACGTCGTGTCTTATTTATTCTTCTAATATATTAGCGCTGTCTTCTATGGAAACCTCGTGTCTATTTTTATACTATCCTTCCCTATAGAGGTTATAATTATTGTACGTTAAATATTTATTATATATAATACAATAAATATTTTCGATTGCAGTTATATTTTTCTTCCTTCTTTTATGTGATCTGTTTAGTTCCATCCAAAGTTGCCAGATGTTAAACATTTTTATAGCACAACTAATCACAAAACCTAGCCCAAAAGTTGCCCAAAATTTATAGCTCGTATTATAGGTGTGGTTCTTAACTTTTCGAGCCGCGATTATCCTGTGTAGAATATAGTCACTGTACTGAACACAAGGGACCTCAATTTATATAATTATTATAATATAAAAAATGATGATTGTAAGAAAAAATTTAAATTTCCAAATCATATATTATCATCACATTATATCCATAGCAATTTTATTTAACTAAAACGTAGCGTTTTTTTATATTGTAATTATACTATACGTAGGCTATAACCACTATATAAATTAACAAAATTCAAACCAAATTTTTATTAACCTCGTATCTTATTTATTCTTCTAATATATCAGCGCTGTCTTCTATGGAAGCCTCGTGTCTATTTTTATACTATCCTTCCCTATAGAGGTTATGTTTGAACTTGTACCCCGAAGACGATGCGTGCGAAAACCGAATTTGAAGATGAGGCGGGCAACCCCACCGAGCGGTCCAGATCTGTGTAGGGTCCTACCGTAGGAAGAATGCTCCCAATGACGGAATTGGGCACCTCCAAAACAGTCCCGACTCCGTATAGGAGCCCTCAGTGAACGGACCACGGAACCACCAACGCGAGTTGACCCTTTTAGTAGCCTTTTACTCCACACGGGATCAGATGGTGGGCATATTCTAATCCTTTACTCACAGTGGGATATCGTGTATTACTTGCACCAGTTTGATATATAGCCCAAAAACCGCAACCCAAAAGCAGCCAAAATTTCCCGCAGCCAGTCTTCAAAATTAGCCCAATCGTCTATTACTTGCACCAGTTTGATATACAGCCCAGAAAATAGCAAAAGTCTTAAAAATAGCCCAAAAAACCGCAACCCAAAAGCAGCCAAAATTTCCCGCAGCCAGTCTTCAAAATTAGCCCAATTGGGCGTGAAATCCGCCCAACTGGCAACTCTGCTCTCCAGTCTTCTCCTATTTTAAACGGTTATTTAGTAAAAATCCGTTTAAAGTTTAGGAAAAGCTCATTTTGAAAACAGGGATGTGAATAGACACAGGTGCGAGACTAGTCTAATAAATGTTAACAGATAAATTAGTTAATTGCCATCTTCTCTAGTGTTTCTATTTGTTCCAACGTATTTATTTTAAAAATGTTGCTTGGTGGTTTTTCAATCTGGGACGCACTCTGGAGGATGAATTGCAATGAAAATCACAAAATATTTAAATTTTTATCAGATTTGACTTAAAGTAAAATAATTTACAAGGTAAATTTATATTAAATGGTAAAATATATATACAATGCGTTTAATTAATCGTACTGGAATATACATTTTAATGTACACCTAAGATGTTAGAAAATAATGGAGGAAATCTTGGAAAATGCACAGTTCCTTTGAAAAATTAATTCATATAATCTACTACCTATTCTATTTTTAAGAAGCCCAGTATGAAGTTGAAGATAATATTCATACATATTATTTCAAAACGATTAATCACTTCCCATATATAATTATAATTTGACAATTTGAAAAGCAAATAAAATTCACTACTATTAAATTCAGATATTCAAATTTGTTTTTTTTTTAGTTTTATTATTATTATTATTAGCATAGTTATACAGTTATATCGGACTAAAGTAGGTATTGCTGTGTTTGAATACTCTGACTTCGGTCTTAACAATGGTCGAGACTACTGATACGTTTTGACATCACTGTTAGGCTTAATAACGATTGATGGAACAGAATTTCCCTAACACCAAGTAGTGACATGTTGTTAAAGTAACATAGCAGTGGTGGAACCGGCCCTTAATGTGTTAAGTAAAAATCGTGTTGTAGGAATCCTGGTTAAATGAGAGTTACTGTATTTAAAATAAAATGATTTTTCATTTATTTTTCTGAAATTTTCTCCCAAAATCTGATTTTAATAAGATATTTTTGACCGATAATCTACTATTACAATTTTTTATAAATGTACCACAATTTAAAAAAGTTTAATGAAACAGATTATGTTTGCGAAAAAATTCCTGAAGATAACTCTTTCTTTATAAGAATTCTTTTTATCAAAAGTTATGTCATACAAATGAGTTTAGAGGAATTCATGCATTGATGTAATGGTAGCCTGTCGTCGTATTTATTTTGATGTGTGCATTTTTTCCATCATTCATCCAACTGGAAGCATAAGATAGACAATGAGAGCCTATCAGTGTCAAAATTTATTTTGACACTGATATGCTCTCATTGCCTATCTTATGCCTACATTTGGATGAATGACAGAAGATATGTCTAAAAAATGGCTTTACGTAGAAATTTTTTCATTTTATTTATGAAATTTCTAACTATACTCCGTCTCACTCTCAACTGATAGTGACGTCAGAAAAGACGTCATTAACCGGGAAGATATGTCTAAAAAATGGCTTTAAGTAGAAATTTTTTCATTTTATTTATGAAATTTCTAACTATACTCCATCTCACTCTCAACTGATAGTGACGTCAGAAAAGACGTCATTAACCGGCGATTTAACATAAAGGAGATTTGTTATTGCTTTCATGAGGCAAATAACGAGGATGGCGGTTTAGAGGGGCAGCTTAGAGAGATTTGACTGTATATCAGTAGCGGTAGGAAAATGACTTTTTCATAACAAATCACATATGTAAACTGCTTTGTTTAACGAACGTTTTCCTGACTTTTGTGATTTTAGTCGGAACGTAATATCAACGTTTGGTAGTACATTGCTCCCCGGATATAACGCTTTCGTTTATATCGCGGATTCGGATATACCATGGGTCTTTCCTGTTCCCCCCATTCGTTTGAGATTTGAGAAAAATGTAATAGATCGCATAATCGACGTCCATCCGTCACAATACGAGGATGGATAGATGAAAAAGTTAGATTACGAACCTTCTTGGATAAATTGAACAGCTTTCTCTTATTCTCTAATTTAGAATCACTAAATTAAAAATAAGAGATGCCGTCGGTTATAGCGCAGTTGTCCTTTAATGCGGGTCGGATCACCATCCCGCAAACCTGCGTTATAATCGGGAACCACTATACTTATTTGTGTGAAAGTGCATTTTCTAACATGAAGATAGTTAAGAATCGAGCAGAACCTGCCTCGGAGATTCTTCTTTTAAATATTCTGCGGATAGCAACAACAGGAATGGATGTAAATATCCAACCCTGGTAAATGCTTTTGCCTGCCCTCATTTGTCACATTAAATAGGTACTACATACATACTATTTTTATATTTTTTAATTGTTTATATTTTATGACCTTTTATTAACATGTTTATTGGATGCAATCTAGTAAATATAATTTTGTAATAAGGTTTGCTAATCTATAAATAAAATTGGTTTCGAAAAAGCGTTATATTTATGCGTTCCGTTTGTTGAGACAACAGCGTATCAAGTACCAAAGCCCCGCCCCTTTTTTTGTCATTGCGGCCCTCCATAGCTCTAGTAAACACGGCTATGACCCTCGGGTTCATAATAATTGGACAGCCCTGCTCTAGATGTTTCTTCCCATTTTTTTTTCGCGTCTTTCCGATTTTTATGTTCGATCATTACATTTACATAGGTGGATGCAATTGTGACGTTTTCCGCATTGTTAAATGCTATGTGCATACAGACTGCGCCATATAACTACAAGAACGTATGTCTGCTACATATCCTTGTTTATGATCGGTTTTTACTTACTGAATATATATTTTTTATAAACCAGTGAATGCCGTTTCTGAACATCACCCGCTTTTATAGTTAGTCCGGGGTAAGTTCGGCGTAAAATATCGCGTTTTCGATTGCATGATTCTATTCCTCTTTACGCATAGCTGACGCTTTTATAGTTAGTCCGGGGTAACCTTCTGTTCGGCGTAAAATATCGCGTTTTCGATTGCATGATTCTATTCCTCTTTACGCATAGCTGCTTCTGTTGCATATATGCTGTATGCCTCAGCTGACTATTTCTATTTGAGTTTTCGATCGAATGTACGGTTTGCCATGTTTTCTTTCTGTACAGACTCTTACTGATTTCATACTACGTATACTCTATTTCTATTTCTTGGCCAGTGCTGAGTAGTCCGCTGAAGCGTGTCTGTTGCCTTTAACTATACAAATTTTTCAATCTTTGCCGATATCGCTCTGTTAGTTTCTTTGTATATACCTCGGCCGCTTCATTACAGATTTTCTGTGACTATTTGTGCCGTGATTTTCGCTGGTTTCTTATATGGTCCCAGATAGTCTGAATCACATGGTCTACCTAATTTACTTTATAAAGATAATATAACTGTCTAAAGTAAATAGGCTTTTCTTGTAGATATACTGGCTTTGAATGGGAATTGATCAGTAATCGTCGTGCTTTGCGCCTGTGTCGTGGCTCTGCACCAGAGCTCTCCGTTTTGCTGGCCTGGTCCTTTCGATATCTGCACGTGGGCTCTGCGATTAGGAAGTTGCTAGTAAACCTGTTTGCCAGTTTTGTTTCCTATTCTTCCGCCCCCTTTATTATCGGCCAGTCATATGTTTTTCCATACATACTCTTTTCGTGCCCAATATACGGTAGCAGCTATATCTGTATACTTTATCGTATCACAAGCTCCGAATACATATCTGCGGTCTCCCCTTCCGTGCGATTTTAAAGATCGCTTTCATTTAAATATCGGACAAAACGCTACTTGTACTGTTAACATGTATACTTTAATTTTTCCGTACTCGCTACTTCACAACTTCAGATATTTGCATATTTATAAATTATTACACTTTTGATACCTCGTACATTTCGGCACTCTTGGTCGCGCTGTATTCCGGCATCCACGTCTCCCGACGATTTCGCCTCTTCCGCCTCGTCCCAAACCTGTCTGTGGTTTGTTCTCACCGAGCCACTACTGTTACTGTTCCGCTGCGATCCTACTTACGGATCCGTACTGATAACCTTTCCGTTTATTTTCTCAAGTGTTCGTGGATGCCGCTCCGTCGACAACCGCCCGTTCGGGTTCGGAATGTGCCGCGTGTGATTCGCTATTGGCAGACGCGATGTACCGCCGAGAGAGGGTAGGTTAAATATTTCTCTTTCATCTTCGCTTTTGTTGCTTCTGACAAACCTTTCTTCCAGCAGCTAATGCGAGCTGAATACGATATCCGCGATAGAGGGGATGACATTCGTCTTCCCCTCTATCGCGGACATCGTCAGAAGCGTCCACGTCGGACTCCCCGTCTTCGGCGGCCTACTCACGTTGGTCTGGTTCCGCGGGAAACCGCCGACCGCTCCGCCATGACGACGAGCCGACCTGTCCACTGCCCTGGATGCTGTAGAGATTACCTACTCGTCCACGAGCATATGTCGTTGGCGTTTCCTCCGCATAAGGGTGTTCTCACACTGCGTCCGACTCGAGAATCGGACCCGACTTGTAGTCGTGAAGGACTCGTCCGACTGTCGGTTGTAACATTCACATACGGCAGCAACCGACTACTCGTAGCCAATCAAATCGTCTCTTAAGTAACCCAAGCTCAACTAATCAAGATAGCTGTTATATAGTTACCGTTTAATTTTAAAACATGATGATGAAAGTATTGGATGATTATTTTATTTGAGATAGTTTCAAAATATACATTATTGATGTTGAAGAAATGTAGTTTTGATTATAATCATATCATTAAAGTTTATTAATGTAGTTATTTCAATTAGATGAATGCGTAAGAATATGAATAGTTATCGAAATGTTCCATCCAGGAAGTTATGTGATGATAACGTAAATTTATTAAAAAAACTTGTCGGCGAAAATATATTTTGCTACTGCTGAAATTAATGAAAAGTATAAAACTAAATAATTACGTAGCAGCGATGTCTTTTAATATGGAAGTTTCTCATTGGTGGCTGCTATCCGATTGTTCAGCCTCGATTTCGAAATATTAAACTTTTCGAATCAATCCGACTCCGACGGATCGGTTGCTACAGAAACACGACTACGAGTCGGTTCCGATTCTCGAGTCGGACGCAGTGTGAATCCACCCTAACCGATATTTCATCGTACCTGTTGGATCTGTTCTCCGTCGACTACAACCATCGTCCAGTTGGTTTGTAGGCGTCGTCGTCGTCCGCAAACCGATTTGTTCCATAACTGGATATAACGCCAACAGGATAACCATCGGCGGCCGTGAATTCCAAACTGTCGGTGCACTACTATACATTCCGGCAATTATGTTCCCTGTATTCGCACAACTACCGGTGGTTGGGTTATCGTCGATGATCTGTCCGGCAGCATTACGAATAGGAAAAAATTCGTCCGATATTTAAAGATGTGTATTTATTATTTTTGAAACTGCTCTGATATTCGATCTTTGTAAATACGGCAACCAATGTTTTCATCGTTAATAAACGACTCGTATTATTCTGGTCATTACCGATCTTATTTATTTATTTCGGCTGCCCACTATTCCGATGCTACTAGTCGCTTTAATACGCCGTACTGCTTTTTCCCTAATCTCGACAGAACTGCTAGTAAGGCGAGCCTTTTTCCCACCGTACTGTCGTCCAGTGTCGTACCTCCATCGTACTAAATTTCCGGCAGTTAAAGCGAGCGGTTGGTGTTCGGCCGAGCCCCACACTCCCTTCTTCCTATCGGAAGCATCGGTACGAAAATCGTTACTTTATTAATAAAATACTAAGAGATATTTATTATTGTTTAACTTAATGGCATTGGACGGATCCGGATTAGGTGCTCGTATCGCTCGGCATTTACATATAACCGAACTTTAATGCTAGGCCCGATGCAATATCGTTCTGTTAGACCTATTCCATGCAACTAGGTTTATCCGTTTAAGCTGGCGCTATGAAAAAGCTGGAAGACTAGTAAAAAATGCTCCGCCGAAGCACGAACAAAAGAATACGATTGTCGACCACTGAAATGTTGAGGCCTATGACAATGTCCAGTGGCCGACATCGACCGTCGACGTGCGGCCATTTCACATTTTTTGCTGGCTGGACGTTTCGCCTACCCTATCATATTCCGCGCCTCATTTGTTCAAGTTGTGCCGCGCGGCCGGCAGAGATGCGGTGATTATACATAGTCACCACGCGACGCGTGGCCCCTCAGTCGTCGCCGAAATCGGCACGGATTTACTGCAACAAATATATAAGATCATTGGCAGTTAGGCCGTTCGACGGCTCAATCCAGCGAGAGTTTCGCCGGAAGCTTATTTTTTCTGCGTTATGACAGGACAATAAATGCCTCAAATAAACCATAAGGCGGCATATGGAGAATATCGGACAGTTCACATTGCGCGGTCGAGGATATCGAGTTAGCCCGGCGAAGAGCGCGCGGAACACATCGGACAGTGTCGAAGGATGCGTGGGGAGGCCTCAGTATCCAGAAGGGCCCGAAACAACTGTAATTCGCAGTTGTTGGCTAAATGAGGCGCGGGTAAGCGAAACGTCCAGCTAGCCCACGAGTTCAGTGGGGTACGGCAAAAAATGTAAAATGGCCGCAATTCGACGGTCAATGTCATAAGCTGCCTCGTCTTCAACATTTCAGTGTACCGAGATGGTCTCCGGATCCATTTAAATATAAAATCGCAGCTTCCGTTTTCTTTTAAAACGTATGCTCACCCATTATAGTGACGCACTGTCTAAAGAAAACAGTAATAACGGGGGTTTAACATTTTTTAAGTTGTTATATGTCGTATTCTTCTGCTAAAATGTAAAGTCAAATCCTTCTCGTTCGACGCTTTTTTAATGGTTGTATAGCGATAGAATACGGGACAGAGTGTAAGAACTTTTTATTACGTTGTGTATTAATTTGTATACGATGTAACTGATGTGCGATTTATGGTGTTTAGAATATCATATATAAACGAAGGAGTATATTCGTGCGTAGCAGCTTGCTCAAGAATGAGTTTGAGCTCGTTTTCTTTGGACAGTGAGTCACTACAATGGGTGAGCGTACGTTTTAAAAGAAAACGGAAGGCTGGATTTTATATTTAAATGGATCCGGAGACCATCTCGGTACTAGTAAAAGATGCTCAGCCGGAGTACGAAAAACAAGAATATGATTGTCGACCACTGAAATATACGTCATACGGATATTTAACAACGATTACAATCGTAATGAAGTCTATGTTGGTACCGGGATCCGTTCTTTAGAAACTAGGCTGGCTGAACATAAGTACGATATAAAAATGGCTAAACTAAACACTGCTCTTTGCTAGAGCAGCTTATGAGGATAACATCGACATCGATTGGCAGAATGCCGAAATAATACGATCTTGTAACGATTTATCGCAAATTAGATACGCAGAGGCTATTGTTATAAAACAATACCGTACTAAGTGTCACGTGATTCATGACAATCTCCCAAAGACTATCCCAACCCTGTGGGATGCTTTATAATAATTAATATCTTTACTGTTAATAAGCATAATGACTCCGTATAGGAGCCATCAGTGAACGGACCACGGAACCACCAACGCGAGATGACCCCTTTAGTAGCCTTTTACTCCACACGGGATCAGATGGTGGGCATATTCTAACCCTTTATTCACAGTGGGATCTCGTCTATTACTTGCACCAGTTTGATATACAGCCCAGAAAATAGCAAAAGTCTTAAAAATAGCCCAAAAAACCGCAACCCAAAAGCAGCCAAAATTTCCCGCAGCCAGTCTTCAAAATTAGCCCAATTGGGCGTGAAATCCGCCCAACTGGCAACTCTGGTTCCAACGTATTTATTTTAAAAATGTTGCTTGGTGGTTTTTCAATCTGGGACGCACTCTGGAGGATGAATTGCAATGAAAATCACAAAATATTTAAATTTTTATCAGATTTGACTTAAAGTAAAATAATTTACAAGGTAAATTTATATTAAATGGTAAAATATATATACAATGCGTTTAATTAATCGTACTGGAATATACATTTTAATGTACACCTAAGATGTTAGAAAATAATGGAGGAAATCTTGGAAAATGCACAGTTCCTTTGAAAAATTAAATTCATATAATCTGCGATCTATTCTATTTTTAAGAAGCCCAGTATGAAGTTGAAGATAATATTCATACATATTATTTCAAAACGATTAATCACTTCGCATTTATAATTATAATTTGACAATTTGAAAAGCAAATAAAATTCACTACTATTAAATTCGGATATTCAAATTTGTTTTGTTTTTTTTAGTTT
>AYEL01062769.1:0-31801 GCA_000484575.1 Olivierus martensii
TCCGGTGATTGTCACCAGTACATTACTGAAATTATTTACAACTATAAAAAAGTATTAAAAACTATGTACTTGATATGAAATTAAAACCTATTGCAAAGGAAATAATTCTGCGATTTATTTTTTGAAGCGGATAGTTACAACCAAAGATCGCGTAACGTCACTATCAGTTGAGAGTGAGACGGAGTATAGAAGCATGATATAGGAATATTCACGTTTTCACTAAACTATTGCATTATTACAACAATAAAAGAAAAACAAAACAATAGTAGAATATTATTAGAGAGAAACGTTTTATTATATTTTATTAAAAAAATTGCAATATTTTAATCAATTTTTGTCAAATTTTGACTAATTAATTAACTAGCTTAATTAATTAAAATTTGCGTAATACTTCGTTTTCTATCGATAATTTTTTAAAATATTATTCGATTTTCTTCATTCATACCTCCATTTTATTCAGAAGCCTTGCCACTATCAGAAAGCACCAAATATTTCGTTGGATGGCTAAGATTTCATTTTATAAAAATCGTGTTTTCTCCGATCTCATATAATGAACGAAAAATTGTGAAAGAAATAAAATTCGAAAGAATTTGTTACAGCGTTAGAATCACACTAAAACAACTTATAACTATATCGCAATTTACATTTTTTTTGCATATTAACGACGCTTAATTAGAAAAAAATCGACCAGCACTACACAGGCTACAGGAAAAAAAATGGCGTCATCCACTATGAAAAGAAACAATTGGATATTATGGAAATATGATGTAGACCAGGGCTGTCCAACCGGTGGCCCACTTCTGTACTGAATGCGGCCCAACATAAAATTGTACACTTCTTTAAAACATTGAGATTTTTATGTACTTAATGAATGAAGTTTTTATTATTTAAATACGTATCTACATTTCCTATATCCATTTTCAAAAATATTTCTTATTTCAGTGTTTAAAACTTCTTGACTTGCTCAATGATTTTAAAAAATTTCTTAAGGTAAGGAAGTCAAAGATTATTGTGTTACGCCATTTTTCTTATTTGTTATGATGGATATCATATATTGCACATTATTTACTAAATTTTTTCTTAACAACTATCTTTTTTGTTTGTTTTACACATCTTTCCAATCAGTGAGGCTACTAAGTGGCGGGGCTAATTCCAACCATGGGATGCACCTACACAGATGGAGAGGGACTGGTTGGTGAAAGATGGGGATCGCCGGGCCGGACCCAGAATCCCGAAAAAACTTTTCAGGAGATGTCGGAACCGGATCCTCCTGTATAACATGCCAACGCGTTACTAAGTGGTCATCCTGCCGCTTATAACTATCGTTGGAATTAGTATATTTTATGTGAGGCCCGAGACAATTTTTTTTCTTCAAGTGTGGCCCAAGGAAGCCAAAAGGTTGGACACCTCTGATGTAGTCAAATAAAATCCTAATTCTCGATTGACAGATATCAATATTATTTTTGCAGGAGTACGATTGATATTCTCCAAAATATCGCGAATTTACTAGCAGGCGTGTGGTTTAATAATTTCCTTAGCAGTCGCGTTTCTATATATTTTAGGGTTGAATCGTAATACTTAAATTTGCGAGACGATTTAGTGTTTAGAACTGTCTTATTAAATTTTAAAAATAAGGTCTCTATTAGGTTATACAAATGGCTAAATAAGCAGTATTTTATGCTGTGTTCATTTAATGAATATTTATAACTGAATATGCAGGAAATTGTAAATATTCTAATATATTAATAACTTTAAAGGCGGCACTGTCTAATAATTAGAAAAAAAATTACAATAGAATTATTCGTCGAGAAGTCTTATACTTTAATAACCAAAATGTGAGAGATTACAATAAAACTTTGCTCCCCAATAATGATCTCTATATCATACATTGTTAAATGCAATTTATCTTTCAGAATTATTATATTAATATAGTTATTTTAATAACCAAAATGTGAGAGATTACAATAAAACTTTGCTCCCCAAAAATGACCTCTATATCATACATTGTTAAATGCAATTTATCTTTCAGAATTATTATATTAATATAGTTACAGACAGGATGAAAATATTTCAAGAGCAATCTGATTAATGATTACATTTAGAATTAAGATTACAATAGTCTAAGCAGACATAAAAATATACAATTACAAGAAGGGCATTTATCTTCATTTTGTAATTTTCTGAAAACTAAAATTATATAATTTATTGTAATAATTAAATATTTCAATCAGCACTCAATCAAAATGCATAACTGGAACAGAATATCTATGAAAGATTATATTTGAAAATGACTTCTTTCTTAATGTAACATTAATGTGTGATATTTCAAATAGTGTTGTTGGATAAAACTTTAATTACAAGTTTCACATTTGTAAGGCTTTTCACCTGTATGTATTTTCAAATGTCTGGTTAAATTACTTTTATTGGAGAATCTTTTACCACACGCCTGGCACCAAAATGGCCTTTCACCCGTATGAATTCGAAGATGTTTTATCAAATCAGATTTGTCAATGCATCTGTACTTGCAGATGTCACATTGATAAGGTTTCTCACCCGAATGTGTTTTCACATGGTGTTGCAAACTGTTTCTGTGAGTGAATCTCCTATTACAGATGTTACATTCAAAAGGCTTCTCTCCGCTATGAATCCTCAAGTGCTCTTTTAAGTGGTGTTTATGATGAAATTGCTTCTGACATGTTTCACATTGAAACTTCTTAATTTGGCCGGCATCAGCTGAAAATACATCAATATTAATACACTGACGGAAAAAAAAATCCCAACACCAAGAAAAAATTATTGTAGAGTAATTCTGACATGTTTCACATTGAAACTTCATAATTTGGCCGGCATCAGCTGAAAATACATCAATATTAATAGTTTAATGCTATGAAACAAATCAATTATAAGTTAATATTTCGTTAACCTTTAATTATATAAAATATAAATATCTTATTCTAATTACAGCTACTGATATTCAAATTACATAAACATGAAAATATTTTGAAACAATACAAGAACAAAAGTGATTAAGATTATTGCAAATATTTAGTCCTGAAAAACATTTTACAAATAAAATGTAGATATTAATAAAGGAGAATACATATAAATAATATTTAAATTGCATTTTTTCAATCAGTCTTTTCAGATCACATCTTATATTATTTGAAGAGAATAAAGATGGCTTCATCTTAATCTTTAATTTCGGTTTTTCTCTGTTATTTATAACTGAAATTTCGATGAAATCATTTCAGCATCTTCCACCCATTTTATATAATTGTTCTTATATTCCTATTATTTTTTATAAATAAAAGTCTTTATGATCTATTTTCCAAGATGTATCTATCCTAAATTGTTCTGTATTCAATTTCTAGATATCCTTAATTGAAAATTCTTTGAATTTCCTGGAACTAATTTCATTTTCCTAGATAAACGAAAAAAAAATATTATATACAAATCATAAATATATTGTTATAACTAAATTTTTGTTTACAATAGATGAATTATACATTTAAGTTCCGTATGCAATTTTAAGTTACCGTAGACATCCAATTAACTAATGTACTTAGAAAATTAATTTCAGGACTATATGAATTTAATATTAAATGCAGTAATTAGTATTTAATTAATGATTAAAAAATAATTATTACATAAAATTATTATTTAATAATTAAATAATAAATTGCATATATATATATTTATATTCGATTGTTCCATCATTTATTGATAAAGCAAACAAGAAATTGATTTATGTGCAAGAAGAAATTATTATATCTTCAATTTATAAGTTTTTCTACAATTATCTAAAAATATAATACGAAAAAGAGTTTGGCATTTAGAAATCTTTCAGATATCCCATCTTTTCTCAGATACGATATCTTATAACATTGGTAAACAAACATCATTCCCGAGATGCGGATTAACCAGTGTTCATCCACATCTAGAATAACCGGAAGGTGTGTGTCACTGTGACATTTTCCAATGTTCTATATATATGTAGAACACTGGACAATGTCTGTTTGTTTTGATCAATTTTGATATGAGTATATATTTTAATTAATTATAGATAATATTAACAATTTACTTTTTATTAGTTTTACATTTTTTGGAAAATTGAATGCTAAATTTATTTTGAAATTGTTGCATTTATAATGATTTTTTAACTTTTTTAAGAGACCTTACACCTAATATAATTAAATATTAGCCCTAGGCTAATATTTAATTATTATTCGATAACTATTTATATAGATAGTAAGTAAATAATGCATCAATCAACATAATTTGTAGATAATAACTATTAGCATCCTCCCTAAATCTGTAGTCTTTATCTTACTTAATTTATTAATAAGCAATTAATAATGTTAGCTAAGATATCTACTTATCATTTCACGCTCTTATTTCTAGCTATACTTACTGTCATTCATGTATAGACGGTTCTAAAAAATCATAACTATTTTTTCCAGTTTGCGGCGCCATTTTCTTTATCAGATCGTAGAAATAAAAATCTTTTAAATGAACCAATCAGATAATTTTGAACAATTAGTCGTATATTATCGGGAAATTTTCATCAATTGAATGATAATTTATATATATTAAATAATTTTCGATTACCATAATATTTCTTTTCCTTTTTCTAAAGTCCATTCAGCTAAAAACGACGATCTGGTTACAACATATGCATTAATAAAAACATTCGCTTGGCGGTTTGAATATAGGACGCCCTCTGCAGCACGGATTATAATGAAAATCTCAAAATATTTCAATTTTATTAGATTTGTCTTGGAAGTAAACATAATTTTTTATAGAAAAAATATACAATGCATTTAATGTTTGAAAATAAATATCAGTTTACATGACAAATGTTTGAAACAATGGAGATATATTCAAAACATTTATGAACTGATATACAGTATATACATACAATATATACTGTATACAATTTCTTTATAGAAATATATACAATATATACAGAAATATATATAGAAATATATATGTACAATATATACAATTTCTTTATAGAAATTACAAAGAAGAAATGATCTTTCTGAGTCTGAATAATGATTTTCAGTTTTATGAGTTGTCAGTGGGGACATTCACATAGGCGACTCTCCCTATTTGGATAATGGAGACGTCCCGATCTTGTACTAATGCGCATGATCAAAACTGCACATTTCGCTCAGCCGTATAGTATTTCCAGCGCAAAAATTTAAATCCCTAAGTAGCGGTCGTAAAAGGAACATAACACAAATACTTTCGCTATTTCAGTATTTTTTAAATATGGAATATAAATTTTAATTTATTGAAACAATGAAAAGGACATTTCATGTATTTACAATACCCCAAACACGCACAAACACAAACACACGAACACGTACACGTATTTATTAATTTTTGATTATAATAATATGTTTATTTTCGTGTATCGTATATAAAACCAACATTACATTACAAGTCGACCAAATTGGCTGCGTGAAACGTTTCGACTTTCCACTCTGGAGGAGCCATGTTCGAGTCTCGGGTCCCACCCCTTCAAAATATTTATTATGGAGTCCGGGGCCGGCCCGTCGATTCCGTCCTCTATAATCCGGCTGACCTTTCCGCAGGGATGGGCAGCCTGTGAAAGGGCTTGTTTCGTCGCGTCACCTAGTAATCTCCCAGAATGGAAAGTGGCATCATCTGTTGCCAGAAAAAACATTACATTACAAAGAGAGAATATTTTGTAGTGGCATGTTTATGAAATATGTACACATAGATATGTGATCCCCCCTCTTGTTGATGCTGTGTCATGGCAGCCACTCCGTGTGTCTCCAGGCATTTCTACAATTCCACTTATTTCCTGTGGTTCTGTGTTTAAAGTAACTTGGGCTCATCCAAAATTTGGGCAAGTTTTAGCAACATATTCATTTGCCAGAACTGCTGCTCTATGGAAAGAATTAGGTAATATTTTTAGTTATATAAATTCACAAACATATTACCATACCAATTTTGAATATCAGTACCGTATATGTTCACTGTTTTGTAACATTCTCTATGTAACATAATATTTACATTCAAATACAATTAACTAAACGTATTGCGTTTTTTTTTTTTTTGTCATTTTCACATAATTTAACTTGATAAATTATGTTTACTTCTTAATCAAATCTGAAAATAAATTTAAATATTTTGAGATTTTCTTTTTGAATATGTCCTCCAGAGTGCGTCCTGTACAGACCACCAAGCAAATTTTAAAAAAATGAATACGTTGGAACTAAACGGGTGATGTAAAAAAGAAAGATTAATATGACGGTAATCGAAAAATATTTATTGTGTGTATAGTATGGTTTAATTAACAAACACTTCCCGATGATATATTTCTAACTGTTCGAATTACTTGGTGAGTTCATTTAAAATATTTTTTATTTAATTAAGATCTGATAAAAGAAAATGGCGTCAATATATTTCTAACTGTTCGAATTATTTGGTGAGTTCATTTAAAATATTTTTTATTTAATTAAGATCTGATAAAAGAAAATGGCGTCGTTACGTAGGAAGAAATTGGTTTTTTTAGAAGCGAGTGTACCTGAATATGAATACGTTTATCTAAAAAATAGGAGAGAGAAAAAGTAAGTAGATATCTTAAATAACGTTATTAATAGTTTACCAACCTATTAATTAAAAAAATAATAACGTTATAGTTTACCAACCTATTAACTAAAAAGGAATATTTTGAAATGCTTTATCAATTTAGGAAAAATGCTAATGGCTATTATCTGTAAATTATGTTTTGTTTATATCTGATCAATATAAATAGTTATGGTAATTAAATAATAACATATGTATGAAAAAAATTTGTATAAATTAAACAAATTTAATTCTTTCTTTAAAAATTTGTATAATATGTATAAAAGTAACGATTGGAAACTAAATTATTACAGAAACTCAATGTTAAAATATCTAAATGTCCATAGTGTTTTGTATATGTATATATATATACAGCGCTCAAATATATAAATATTATATAAATATACGTTTGAGTATTTTGTGGGTTTATCCGAGCAACTTAATTTTCCGCATATACTGGTTATTCTGAGTATACTGTACAAAAATTGTATTCAAAATTTTCTATACGCTTTTTATCAATAAAAAAAATTAGTTATAACAATATATTTACGATTTGTATACAATACAATTTTATTTTTTCTTATTATCACAGGAGACGAAGACGGTTCCTATAAAAGAATTTTCAATAAAGGAAATCTCGGAATTTAATGCAACAGTTTAGGATACATATGCTGATAACGCCTTAAACAGCCGATTTATAGAAAAGTATCAGAAAAATCATCTTTTAAGTGTGGAACACGCTGAAGTCGTGTCATTAAAACTTCAGTGTTAAACAACAGAGAAGAACAGAAATTCAAGACTAATCTCAAGCCATCTTTATTCTCTTCCAAAATAAAATCCCTATCGTTATCTAAAATACTGATTGATAAAATGCAATTTAAATATGACTTTTAAAAATATTTTCGGTTTTACTTGTGAATAATATCTGTAAAATGTTATAATTGTCGGCTGAATGTTTACAATAATCTTATTTACATTCTTGCTTGCATTGTTTAAAATAGTGTTATTTTCTATAATTTCAATATCAATAGCTGTTATTAGAATAATATTTTTATATTTCATCTATATATATATTTATATAACATTTGACGAAATATTAACTTATCTTTGACTTCATAACATTAAAATATTAATGTTAATTTATTTTCAGCTAATGCCGGCCGAAAGAAAATCTTTCAATGCGAAACATGCCAGAAGAAATTCCGGAGGAAAGACCACTTAAAAGTGCACTTCAGGATTCATAGCGGAGAGAAGCCTTTTAAATGTAACATCTGTCATAGAAGATTCACTCACAGTAACAGTTTGCAAAGACATGTGAAAATACATTCGGATGAGAAACCTTATCAATGTGACATCTGCAAGTTCAGATGCATTAACAAATTTCATTTAATAATCCATCTTCGAATTCATACTTGTGAAAAGCCATTTTGCTGCCAGGCATGTGGTAAAAGGTTCTCCACTAAGAGTAGCTTAACCACACATTTGAGATTACATACAGGTGAAAAACCTTTCAAATGTGAAATTTGTAATAAAAGTTTCACCCAGCAATATTCCTTGAATTATCATGCTTTAACGTTACATTAAGAAAGAGAGCATTCTCTTATAATTTCTATAAAAGTATTCTATTCCAGTTGTGCATTTTGACTGAATGATAATTAATATATTTAATTATTACAATAAATTGCAATTTATAGCTTTCAAAAAATGGAAAATTGAAATCAAAATGATGATAAATGCCGTTTTTGTAACGGTGTTTTTGTATCTGCTTGGAATCTTTATTATTACTTAAACTTTTAAGCATGTTTCTGTTGAAATATTTTCATTCCATCTGTTACTATATGTTCTAGTAGTTAATTTGTATTGTTTTTGAGAGAATGCGGTTATTAAAGTGTAACAGCATCCTCAAATAATTTATGAATTTTTTTCCATGTTATGTTCAAAAAATTAAAGTTATTAATATTTTAAATTTACTGTGTGTAACAAAAACTTTATTCTCAATATGGTAGTCCTAAAAATTACAAAAACTTTTCATAAAATTAGCGTGTTAGGCCTCAGTACTGAAACAGAAATAGAGTGACAGAGAAACTCGAAAGTATACAAGGTGATGATTAAACCATGGAGGAAGTATTAAGTTCTTTTGTTATATTTCGCAAATTATCCGGTGTTACTCCTGCAAAAGTAAATTTCGTAAATTATGAATACTAGAAATTAAAGAATGATTTTTGCATCGATTCGGATACCGAGATTTTAGACTTTATTCTTCTACGCTTCATATTTCCACAGTAGCGAGCGATTTCTTTTTCAACACATAACGGCATTTATTTTCCTTTTGCAAGTTATGGAATTATCACGTGACAGATATTTGCTCTGTTATCTTCCAGTTAGCAAGCAGCTAACTGATCGCTTCTCAGCAAACCGTCTTGTTGGAATGAGCCAACGCCACCTAGATTCGGATGAAGAGGTCCGAGTAGATGCGCGCGCATCATCCAAGTGAACTCGGTCCGAGTATGCTCTGATCGTGTCAACCTAGCTTTATTGTATTCTAGATAAATAAAGCATGTTATGGAGCTACTTTGGTATTTTTATTAATGCTTTTCATTAATTACCTGCTTTATAATTTAAAAAAATTAATAAATTATGATATTAATATTTGCAAATTTAAAGAAACTTTCTATATTCTGCAACTTAATAAATTAATTGGTCTAACTTTGAACAGAATGCACAAATTGCAACTGTTAGATGTTAAAATTTTCTATCTTCGGCCACCTAACATGACGTCATCAAAATCAATTACTAGGCCTGTACTTCAGAGGTCCATGCTTGAGATCATTCTGTATAATATGGAAGGATGTCTGATCATTTACGGTAGGTTAGATATTTTATTCACATTACAAACTGATGGGTGGTACAAATAATGATATCACGTCATTTCAAACTGAAAAATACATACTGTAGAACAGCGGTTCCCAAATTTATTTTAACTCGGAACCCTTCTAAACATGTTACATATTTTTGAAACCCTTATTAATTTATATTAAATAGTAAACGCAATGTATGTGATATAAATCTTTATTTATAAAACAATAATCTGAAACTACAAACAAACTTTGATGGCCACTAGCATTTACCGGCTTCGAAGGAAATGGGGCACTGGGATTGGATAGATATCATTGCTCTGTACCTTTGAAAAATAACCTATAGCAGCCGAGCAACAGCGGTTATATACGAGGCGAGTTCGGTTATTTGTTGGGGGAATTACTTTTTATACTAAACGTACTCAAAGCGTTCTGATATTAGACTTTAGACTTTAAATTATGAGCGTGGAAATATTTCTTTACATGAACTTGGTGAATTTTACACGGAACCCCAAAATTTTTGGCTGAACCCTAGAGTTCCGCGGAATACCAGTTGGGAACCGCTGATATAGAAGATTTGCAGAATGAAAGTTTAAAAATTGTATATCTCCAGAGGAAAAGTTTAAATGCCTACTTGTCGGTTGTTAAAGCTAGGTTGACACGATCAGAGTACACTCGGACCGAGTTCACGAGAACGATGCGGCTCAAATGTATAAATATTATTAAATATACGTTTGAGTATTTTGTGGGTTTATCCGAGCAACTTAATTTTCCGCATATACTGGATATTCTGAGTATACTGTACTAAAATTGTATTCAAAATTTTCTATACGCTTTTTATCAATTAAAAAAAAATAAAAAAAATAGTTATAACAATATATTCACGATTTGTATACAATACAATTTTATTTTTTCTTATTATCACAGGAGACGAAGACGGTTCCTATAAAAGAATTTTCAATAAAGGAAATCTCGGAATTTAATGCAACAGTTTAGGATACATATGCTGATAACGCCTTAAACAGCCGATTTATAGAAAAGTATCAGAAAAATCATCTTTTAAGTGTGGAACACGCTGAAGTCGTGTCATTAAAACTTCAGTGTTAAACAACAGAGAAGAACAGAAATTCAAGACTAATCTCAAGCCATCTTTATTCTCTTCCAAAATAAATTCCCTATGGTTATCTAAATTACTGATTGATAAAATGCAATTTAAATATGATTTTTAAAAATGTTTTCGGTTTTACTTGTGAATAATATCTGTAAAATGTTATAATTGTGTGCTGAATGTTTACAACAATCTTATTTACATTCTTGCTTGCACTGTTTAAAATAGTTTTATTTTCTATAATTTCAATATCAATAGATGTTATTAGAATAATATTTTTATACTTCATATATATATATTTATATAACATTTGACGAACTATTAACTTATCATTGACTTCATAACATTAAAATATTAATGTTAATTTATTTTCAGCTAATGCCGGCCGAAGGAAAATCTTTCAATGTGAAACATGTCAGAAGAAATTCAATAGGAAAGATAACTTAAAAGTGCACTTGAGGATTCATAGCGGAGAGAAGCCTTTCGAATGTAAAACATGTCAGAAGAAATTCAGCAGTAAACGCAACTTAAATGAGCACTTGACACTTCATAGTAGAAAGAAGCCGTTTGAATGTAAAATCTGTAATAGAAGATTCAGTCATAGTAACAATTTGCGATATCACGTGAAAACACATTCGGGTGAGAAACCTTATCAATGTGACATCTGCAAGTTCAGATGCATTAACAAATATGACTTGATAAAACATCTTCGTATTCATACGGATGAAAAGCCATTTTGTTGCCAGTCGTGTGGTAAAAGATTCTCCGATAAAAGTAATTTAACCAGACATTTGAGAATACATACGGGCGAAAAGCCTTACAAATGTCAAGCTTGTGTGGGATCCAGTATTCATACGGGTGAAAAGCCATTTTGTTGCCAGTCGTGTGGTAAAAGATTCTCCGATAAAAGTAATTTAACCAGACATTTGAGAATACATACGGGCGAAAAGCCTTACAAATGTCAAGCTTGTAATAAAAGTTTTATCCATTCAAATCAGTTGAAATATCACAAATTAAAGTTACACTAAGAAAGAATGCATTTTCATATAGCATTTAACATATATATTCTCTTCCAGTTAAGCATTTGAATTCAGAGCTGATTGAAATATTCAATTATTACGAAAAATTGTATAGTTTATAGTTTTCAAAAATAAAATATTAAATGATAAAATAATAATAAACGCCTTTTTAAATTATGTACTTCTGTTTGCTTTGAGTCTTTACTCTGAAATATAATCTTTAAATGGATTACTGTTGAAATAATTTCATCCCTTCTGCAACTATAATATAATAGTTCTAGAGGTTAATGTGCAATGTTTTTTTTCACTGATTGTATAAAATAGACATCATTATTGGGCTGGAACATATTAAAGTCTGAAAACAGTCGTCGAATAACTTTAAAATTTTTTTCAAATTAAATTATTATACATTACAGGTGGTGCTTAATCCGTCGCCGAAGTAATGTGGAATTGAGAAACAGTCGAAATGCGGGACAATATTTCCCTTATAAGGCTATGTAAAATAGATTAATTCGTTAACCGTCTCCATCCCACCCCCCCTAACGGGTGAGGTGAGTGAGATGCACTATATTATTTACTTTATTATATGTATTTTACTATTGTATAACACACTAAATTACAAAATACACTATTTTATACGCAACACAATTTATTAACTCTTGGATGTTGGAATGAAGTCTTCCAGCAGACACCCTAGAACCCATAATCTTTGTGGCAAAACGTTGCCACAGTTGCCCTATGAACTCCATATTCCAGTTACATTTTAATTGTTCTACCTTTCTGCACTTTATCTAGAATTTTTTGCTCAATGAAGAGTTCTTCTTTTCGGAATTATTCCTCCGGTCAGTTCTCTTTGAAGCCATCCTTACATTTCATTAAAAAAAAAAATAATAATTACAATTTTTTTATATTCTGAAAAATGTAGAATTGAAAATTAACATAAACAAAGACCAAAAGAACTGGCAAATAGCAAATGGCATTACACAATTCAATGCACGCGCATGCGCAAACCCCCGAAAGTGAAATGTCAAATTGCGAGGCGCCACTATAACATTTAAAGTTATTAATACAGGTATCTCTTCTATAACACGGTTTCCCTGTAACACGATTAAAAATCTGCGGAAACCATATTACATGGTACCTCTACAACTCGGGTTTTACTTAATATTATTCGTTATATTGACGGTTGTATTAATAATCTCAGAATTCTGCTAATAGGTAAATGGAACATACGGAAGTCATGTTAGTTAATCTATACTATCCATGAATTTCTCCAATAAGAGGCGAATTTCATTTTATGATAATTAAAACGAACAATTAATTAAAATCTTTCGGGTAAGAATATTTTCTGGTTCACTATTATAATATTGATTAATTTACAATTCTACCAGCGTAAGGTACGTGGAGAACAGTAAGTATACAATTCGAAAATTTACAGGTTCATACTTGTAAATTTCCGATTTATCATTGTATTGTTTGATGTGTTGTTATTTATTGTAAGTTTACAAACTATTGTTAAATGTAATAATGCTTCTTTTGAAATGTAAATAAAATAATATCAAAATCTTCCGAGATAATTTACATAATGTGAGTAAATCAAGAATGTTTCTTTAATAATTTTCGAATAATATAAATTTTGAATATAATAATTTAATATAATTCCATTTAAAGAATGATATAAAGCAATATTTCTAAAATTTATTTCATCATAACGATGGAGAAAATATAGACAGTAAGTAGATTATATTCAGTTGTTTGATGGATTGTCCTGTTTAAGATCAATATAAACAAGACATGCAAAACAATTACAGAACTTTAATCAAAAGTTTTGTAATTGTTTTGCATAATAGGTTGTCCCCTATTGAAAAGTAATATAAAGAGTATAAAAATATAAATGTATACCGTACTGAATTTATGATTTTCGTCATATAAAATAACTTTTTCCTTTTTCAGAGAAATCAATAAAGTCCATCGATGAAGTTACCCAATTAAGAAAATGTAGTACTGAATCATTGGAAAAAAGGTTTCCTAACTGTGCAGTGCATATTTCCTAACAGTTATGATTTAATGTACAACGATGAAGAGAAATATTGAAGTTTATATAGAAATTCCGTATTCACTAGTGAAGATCAAACCAAAAATATAACTTGAAAGTTATATTTATTCTTCTGTGAAAAGAAGATGTCTTCAGTTAATGCGAAATCGTGTTCAATAGAAAGCAGTTTTGAAATGTTTTTGTTTTACTTTTACAGACTAGTTTTGCTACAGTATTTATAAAATATTGTATACATGTTCAATAGAAAGCAGTTTTGAAATGTTTTTTAAAACAGAAAACAATGTTTTTGTTTTACTTTTACAGACTAGTTTTGCTACAGTATTTATAAAATATTGTATCGATTTATCAAACAATAGCCTTATACATTAGTTACATTGCATAATTTTAATAGTTTTGTTTTATTATAAATTATATTTCAATAATTTTCTGCAATGAAATTTGTCAATATTAATATTTTCTGCATTTAATTATAATTTTTTTTTTTTCAGTTGGTTCCAGTAAAGATAGAAGTGAAAATTCGAAATGCAAAATTTGTCAAAAGAAATTCAGTTCTAAGACCTATATAGTGGAGAGAAACCTTTGGAATGCAGCATTTGCAGCAGAAAGTTCAACCGTAAACAGATTTTAAAAAATCATCTGAGAAAACATTCGGGTGAGAAACGTTCAATGCGACTTCTGCAAGTACAGATGCATTAACAAGAATTATTTGATAAAACATCTTCGTATTCATACAGGTGAAAAACCATTCTGTTGCAATTTTTGTTTACGAAGATTCTCTCAGAAGAGTAATTTAAGAAACCATATCAGAATACTCACTGCAGAGAAATCGTTCAAATGTGAAATTTGTGGCCAAAATTTTAGGTTGAAAGTTACCTTAAAACATCACATGAATTTATACTAAATAGGAAAACAATTCCGTGTAAACTTTGTCCGAAATACAGTATGTTTGTTCTAATTATGCTTTTTTACTGGAAGTTTAAATATACAGTGATACCTCGGATCACGAACAACTCGGTCTATTTTAATATACGAATATATACTTTAATTTACTGAAGTCAATAAATTGGACATTTTCAGCCACTCTATATATATATATTCTAGCTCGTTGAAATTCACGAACATATCATCATACCAATTTTGAATATCAATACCGTATATGTTCATTGTTTTGTAACATTTTCTATGTATTTACATTCAAATACAATTAACTAAACCCATTGTGTATTTTTTGTCATTTTCACATAATTTTAACTTAATATTTTTTTGTTTACTTCTTAATCAAATCTGAAAATAAATTTAAATATTTTGAGGTTTTCTTTTGAATACGTCCTCTAGAGTGCGTCCTATACAGAAACCTCCAGGCAAATTTTTAAAAAATAAATACGTTGCAAGTAAACGGATGATGTTAAGAAAAGAAAGAAAAATATAACGGTTATCGAAAATATTTATTATTATTGTATATTATGGTTTAATTAACAAATACTTCGCGATAATATATTTCTAACTGTTCGAAATTATTTGATGAATTCATTTAAAATATTTTTTTATTTAATTAAGATCTGATAAATTAAATGGCGTCGTTACGCAGGAAGAAGTCATGATTTTTTTAGAAGCCTGTGTACCTGAATAACAGTAAGTTTACCTAAAAATAGAAGGGAGAAAAAGTAAGTAGATATCTTTAATAACGTTATTAATTGATTATGCCCCTACTAACTGAGAGAAAAGGAATATTTTAAAATGCTTTAGGAAAAATGCTAACGGCTATTATCTATAAATTATGTTTTCTTTACTTCTGATTAATATAAACAGTTAAGGTAATATAAATATTAACATTTCTATATTTTCTTTAAGAATTTGTATAATATATATAAATGTAACGATTTGAAACTAAATTATTGGCTATTATCTATAAATTATGTTTTCTTTATTTCTGATTAATATAAACAGTTAAGGTAATATAAATATTAACATTTTTATATTTTCTTTAAGAATTTGTATAATATATATAAATGTAACGATTTGAAACTAAATTATTACAGAAACTCGATGTTAAAATATCTAAAAATGTAAAAATGTCCTAACTGTTTTGTATAAATATATACAGCGCTCAAGTGTATAAATATTATTTATATATACGTTTGAGTATTTTGTGGTTTATCCGATCAACTTAATTTTCCGTATATACTGCTTATTCTGAGTCTACTGTAACTGTAAAATTATATTCAAAATATTCTATATGCTTTTTATCAATTAAAAAAAAATAAAAAATAGTTATAACAATATATTTACGATTTGTTCATAATACAATTTTATTTTTTCTTATTATCACAGGAGACAAAAACTGTTCCTATAAAAGAATTTTCAGTTAAGGAAATCTGGAGGTTTAATGCAACAGTTTAGGATAGATATGCTGATAACGCCTTAAAACTGCCGATTTATAGGAAAGTATCAGAACAATTAACTGGGAAATGTGGAATATGCTGAAGCCATGTCATTAAAACTTCAGTGATAAACAACAGAGAAGAACAGAAATTCAAGATTAGTCTGAAGCCATCTTTATTCTGTTCCAAAATAAAATCCCTATCATTATCTAAAAGACTGATTGATAAAATGCAACTTAAATATTACTTTTAAAAAAATGTTTTCGGTTTTACTTGTTAATACTATATGTAAAATGTTATAATTGTGTGCTGAATGTTTACAACAATCTTATTCACATTCTTGCTTGCATTGTTTAAAATAGTTTTATTTTCTATAACTTGAATATCAATATCAATTATTCAAATAATATTTTTATATTTTATATATATATACAGTATAACATTTGATGAAATATTAACTTATCATTGACTTCATAACATTATTAATGTTGATTTATTTTCAGCTAATGCTGGCCGAAGGATAATCTTTCAATGTGAAACATGCCAGAAGAAATTCCATTATAAAAGCCACTTTAACGCGCACATGAGGATTCATAGCGGAGAGAAGCCTTTCGAATGTAACATCTGTGATAGAAGATTCAATCACAGCAGCAATTTTCGAAAACATGTGAAAACACATTCGGGTGAGAAGCCTTATCAATGTGACATCTGCAAGTACAGATGCATTCAAAAAGTTAGTTTGATAAAACATCTTCGAATTCATACAGGTGAAAGGCCATTTTGCTGCCAGGTGTGTGGTAAAACATTCCCCGATAAAAGTAATTTAACTAGACATTTGAGATTACATTCAGGTGAAAAACCTTAAAAATGTGAAACTTGCAATAAAAGTTTTATCCAGAAAAATTAATTTGAAACATCACAAATTAAAGTTTCACTAAAGAAACGGTTTTCTTATAAAATGTTCACAGATATTTATGACATTTTGTTTAAAAGATGTTTGAAATATTTAATTACTACCATAAAATGTATAATTTATAACTTTAAAAAAATGAAAAATTAAAGTACGAAATGATAATAAACGCCTTTTTTTATAACAGTATAGCATTGTGTCTGTTTTGAGTCTATTCTTATAAAATTTAATTAGAATAAAAAAATGAAAAATTAAAGTAAATGATAATAAACGCCTTTTTTATAACAGTATAGCATTGTGTCTGTTTTGAGTCTATTCTTATAAAATTTAATTAGATGGCTGTTAAATACTTTCATCCCCTTTGTAGCTATACTAATCTGCTGAATTATAATATAACTTTATAGATCTGGTAGTTAATGTATTTTTTTCAGAGAATGTATAAAATAGATGATAATTATTGGACAGAAAGAAGATATATGCTGAATTATAATATAACTTAATAGTTCTGGTAGTTAATGTGTATTTTTTTCAGAGAATGTATAAAATAGATGATAATTATTGGACAGAAAGAAGATATAGCTTGAGGGCAGTCATCGAATGATTTTAAATATTTGTTAAAATTAAATTATACAGTATAAATTTACAGTTAGTATATATATCAATTTACTATATATTCAATTACCAATATACATTAAATGGACACGACAAAATATACTATGTATATATAGATATGTTATATTTAATTTACGTCGTCTACATTATCTAACAGAGGTCTTATTTTTAAAGTTATTGTTAGAGCAAATCAATATCGAGTTGTTTTTTTTTTTTTTTCGAAACGATGATCTCAGTTTTTTCCTGTTGAAAGTGGCAGGCATGACTATATAACACGTTGTTTCATCATATTTATTCTGTGGTATTTGCAGGGACATGATATGGCACAACCGTCAATTTTTCATAGATATCTGTTAAAATTAATTTTACTTTTTATTACATGATATTTGATTAAAAAATAAAATTATACAATACGAGAAGGTGAATGGTTGGAAAATTCGAAAAGAGTGAAAAAATATGAATAATTACAAATAATGAATGATAGATTGAAATCTATAATTATCTATGGAATTTCACTATTAAATATAAATTGATTACAGAGAATTATACTCGTATGCGAAATTATTGGGTTAAAGTTTAAAAATTGGAACAATTCAGGTTATAACTGCTTTTTACTTTTATAACTCAGGGTAAAATCAAAAATAGTAGGTAATGATAAGTTCAATTATTTAAAACTTTCGTTGGTAAGATTTAATATAAATAAATCCTACTAATTAAAAAAGGAATCGATTTCCTGGGGATGCTGATAGCAAAGATAGGTAGAGTGGCGTAACTTAAATTTCTTTGTTCACCTTCAAAATAGTATTTATGTCCCAACCACAAAATTTTATCTATATATTTTTATTAGGAAACAACAAAAAAGAACAAAATTCCATCATTTAAAACACAATTGAAAATTCCCAAAATAAAGTACAGTATATAGGGGTGCCTCGCAATTCAACATTTGAATTTTCGGGATAGCGCATGGGCGTGTATGGAATTATGTGTTGTCATTTGTTATTTGTCTGTTTTTTTGGTCTGCTTTGGTGTTCGCCCGTGTTGTTTGTGTTAATTTTCAAGTCTACATTTTTCAGAAAGTAAAAAAATTTGTAATTATTATTATTTATTTTTGAGTGAAACGTAAGAATGGGTTCAAAGAGAACTGACCAGAGGAATAATTCCAAAAAAGAACATTCGATTGAGGAAAGAGACGAAGAAAAAAATTGTAAATAAAGTGCAGAAGGGTAGAACAATTAAAATGTAACTCGAGTATGGCGTTCCTAGGGAACTGTGGCAACGTTTCGACACAGAGAGAGATTATGGGTGCTAGTGTATCTGCTGGAAGACTTCACTCCAACATTTAACGACTAATAAATTGTGCGTTGTGTATAAAATAATGCATTTTGTAATTTAGTGTATTATACAATAGTAAAACACATATAATAAAGTATGTGTTTTACTGTTGTGTTTTCATGTACTGTAGTGCATCTCTCTCACCTCACCCATTAGGGGAATAAGTTGGGGACCGATAACGAATTAATCTATTTTAGTTATTATTTATCTTATACTATTATAGTCTTATATGGGAAATATTGTCCCGCAATTCGACATTACTTCGGCGACGAATTAGTGTCGAATTGCAAGACACCACTGTACTGTATGATAATTTAATTTGAAAACAAAATTTTAAATAAAGTTATTCGACGACTGCTTTCAGACTTTAATAGGTTCTTGCCCAATAATGATATCCATTTTATACAGTCTGTGAAAGAAATATTGCACAATAACTTCTAGAAGTATTATACAGGTAGGCCTCGATTAGCGCGAATAATTGGTTCCACGAATTTCTCGCGCAGTAACTTCTAGAAGTATTATATTATTATAGTTACAGATGGGATGAAATTATTTCAACAGTAATCCATTTAAATGTTATATTTCAGAGTAAAGACTCAAAGCAAACAGCAGTACATAATTTAAAAAGGCGTTTATTATTTTGTCATTTAATATTTTATTTTTGAAAAATATAAATTATACAAGTTTTCGTTATAATTGAATATTTCAATCAGCTCTGAATTAAAAAGCATAACTGGAAGAGAATATATATGAAAATGTTATATGAAAATGCATTCTTTCTTAGTGTAGCTTTAATTTGTGATATTTCAACTGATTTGACTGGATAAAACTTTTATTACAAGCTTCACATTTGTAAGACTTTTCGCCCTTATGTATTCTCAAATGTTTGGTTAAATAACTTTTTTCGGAGAATCTTTTATTGCACACTAGATAAAACTTTTTTTACAAGCTTCACATTTGTAAGGTTTTTCGCCCGTATGTATTCTCAAATGTTTGGTTAAATAACTTTTTTCGGAGAATCTTTTAGCGCACACTTGGCAACAAAACGGCCTTTCACCAGTGTGAATTCGAAGATGTTTTATCAAATAATCCTTGTCCTTGCATCTGTACTTGCAGATGTCACATTGATAAGGCTTCTCACCCGAATGTGTTTTCACATGTCTTTGCAAACTGGTACTGTGTTTGAATCTTCTATGACAGATGTTACATTCAAAAGGCTTTTCTCCACTACGAGTCCTCAAGTGTACTTTTAAATTGCCTTTAGTGCTGAATTTCTTCTGGCAGGGTTCACATTGAAAGATTTTCCTTTGGCCGGCATTAGCTGAAAATAAATCAACATTAATAGTTTAATGTTATGAAGTCAATCATAAGTTAATATTTCGTCAAATGATACATATATATGAAATATAAAATATTCTAATAACATCTATTATATTCAAATTACAGAAAATAAAACTATTTTAAACAATGCAAGCAAGAATGTGAAAAAGTTTGTTGTAAACATTCGGCACTCATTTACAACATTTTACAAATAGTATTCACAAGTAGAATAGAAAACATTTTTAAAAGTAATATTTAAATTGCATTTTTTCAATCAGTCTTTTAGATAACGATAGGGATTTTATTTTGGAACAGAATAAAGATGGCTTCAGACTAATCTTCAATTTCCGTTCTTCTCTGTTGTTTATCACTGAAGTTTTAATGACATGTCTTCAGCGTGTTCCACACTTCCCAGTTAATTGTTCTGGTACTTTCCTATAAATTGGCAATTTTAAGATATTATCAGTATATCTATCCTAAACAGTTGCATTAAACCTCGAGATCTCCTTAACTGAAAATTCTTATATATGAACCATCTTCATGTTCGTCTCCTGTGATAATAAGAAAAAATAATAAAAATATGTTATACATAAATCGTAAATATATTGTTATAATTAATTTTTTTATTTTTTTTAATATCAAGATTTGTTCTGGTACTTTCCTATAAATCGGCAGTTTTAAGATATTATCAGTATATCTATCTAAACAGTTGCATTAAACCTCGAAATCTCCTTAACTGAAAATTCTTATATCTGAACCATCTTCATGTTCGTCTCCTGTGATAAGAAAAAATAATAAAAATATATTATACATAAATCGTAAATATATTGTTATAATTAATTTTTTTATTTTTTTTAATATCAAGTAGTTAGGTAGCGGTTCCTTTTATATTCAACTTGACCACTCAGTCTATCCCACCAATTGAATGAATAACTCCTTCCAAGTCAGGATTTTTTCTCCGCTATAGTTGACAGTGCTGCATTACCATAGAATTCAATTAAACGTTTTCTTTAAAAAACCATTTATTAAACTTCTTAAAATTTGGTGAACTGACACATTATAGAATGCATTTCGGCAGCTTTTGCCCTCTTCAGCTATTTTTATATATTTAAATCAGCTCATCTTTTTACACAAATAGTTCTACAACATCTTCAAAAACTTAAGAATTTTTTATATTTTTACACAACTAAATTATAACTTCATATACAGTGTGATTCAAAAAGGTTGTGCCAAAATTTACAGACTTGTAGAGGATAAAATTTTGAGTAAAAATGTTAAAAATGTTATATAACCTTTAAGGAGAATATATAATTTTTTAGCAACCTTATTTTATATGTACTTACTAATAAACAAATTTTACTTTTTATTCCAAGAGCAATAATCATCACAGCTGCACATCAGTATCCTATTACCTTTTTCACCAGAAGCAATCACCTGAATCACAGAGTATAATAACCAGAGAGGAAGGCGAACCACGTGACTGGAAATACCAACGTCATTTTTTCATACTAGCGCCGCCGAACTCAGTAATCTACAGAAATGATAATTAAAAAGAAAATTGCTCATGTACTAATTTTAATATACTCTTTCTAATAACTTTTCCTACTAGATATGACAACACGGAACTTTCAGAAAATATTTATAATTCGATTTTGGCTGGCTAAATGCTATCACGTGCCTGAACACTTGACGTAATTCGGCATTACCTAAGATACGGCATTGCACGTTGAAATTAACGTTTTCCAAGGCTTTTTTAATTGAGAATAAATATTCTAAATACGTGAATACGTAAGAAGTAGTAAAACTTTACGAAAATGAAAAGAAGTCGTAAGCATTCGCGAATCTGTATTCTCTGTGGAAATGAAAGTAGAGTTTCTTTATTTCGCTTTCCTGAAAACGTAACAAGGTAAGACAGCATTAACGTAAATTCGTATGAATATATTATAAAAATACATTTATGAATAGAGAAAACTTTCCAAAAGGATTGCACTTCTATATGGTGTAAGATTCGAGAAAATGAACGAAAATAGTAAATAACTTAATCGGCGCCTTCGTGTTCAAAGGCGTTGCTATGGTAATGAGCATGCGCAGTAACTATCTTCACGCTATCTGGCTGATAGCTATCTTTTGCCTCGTGCAACACTCTGTACTTAATCTTTAGATTTTCGAACGGGTTAGAGTTATTCTAGCGATAACTATTCTGCAGATTAAACTGAAAGACGTGCAAACGGTCCTAAATGTGCGATTTAAGCGTTCAGCTTTTCCGTTTAATTCGGGTGTATAGGGAGTAGTGAACCGTAAATAAATTCCTTTATTTCTACAAAAATGTTTTAGGTCGTGACTTGTAAATTCCCTGCCATTGTCACATCTAAAACGTTTAACAGTTTACCAAACTTGTTTTTAATTAATAGAACAAAATCCTTTATAGCAGAACAGGCTTCGCTTTTTGATTTTAACATGAATATAACCACAAAGTGTGAATAATCGTCAAGAAATGGGATATATTTATGGCCTAAATATGATGTTAGGGTTATAAGTCCTACAATATCTGCGTGAATCTTATCGAACATCCTTGCACTCCTTGAATGTATTGTTCTGAACGGTAATCTAGTTTGCTTGCCGCTAATACATCCTTCACAAAACAAATCTCAATTACCCAAACTAATGTTCATACCATTTATTAATTTTCCTTCAACAAGTTTTTCAATTCCGTCTCTACTTAGGTAACCATACCGCCTGTGCCATAGCTCATAGCCATCTGAAACAGAATCAGCATCAGTTGCATTCACTTCACGAATAACATCGCTCAACATAAAATTGATTCTAAACAATTAGCTACCGACACTAACTGATGCATAGATAACACAATCCTTGAATATTTTTTCTGACTGATTAATAAATATAACATTAAAGCCATTTTTGTTTAATTTTCGTACACTCAAAAGATTGTATATTAAATTTTCAACATAAAGAACCTCCTTTAAACTACATTCTATTACATTTTTACCAGCTAATATTAAAATATTAATTGTACAGTGGTGCCTCGCAATTCGTCACTAATCCTCGCCGAAGTAATGTCAAATTGCGACACTTTTCCCATATAAGACTATGGAAAATAGATTAATTCGTTATCGGTATCCATCCCACTACTCTAACAGGTGAGGTGACAGAGATACACTATACAGTATTATTTGCTTTATTATGTTTGTTTTATTATTGTATAACACACTAAATTACAAAATTCACTATTTTATATACAACACACACACTTTATTAGCCCTTGGATGTTGGAATGAAGTCTTCCAGCAGATACCCTAAACCCATAATCTTCTGTCTCTGTTGCAAAACGTTGCTACAGTTGTCCTAGGATCTTCTGTGTTGCAAAACGTTACTACAGTTGTCCTAAAAACGCCATACTCCATGGATGTTGGAATGAAGTCTTCCAGCAGACACCCTAGCACCCATAATCGTTCCAAAACGTTGCCACAGTTGTCTTAAGAACACCATACTAGAGTTACTTTTTAATTGTTTTCTGCACTTTATCTACAATTTTTTCTTCGTCTATTTGCTCAACTGACAAGTGAGTGTTCTTCTTTTCGGAATTATTCCTCTGGTCAGTTCTCTTTGAATCCATCCATTAATTTCACTCAAAAAATTAATAATTACAAATTTTTTACTTTTTGAAAGATGTAGAATTGAAAATTAACAGAAACAACACGGGCAAACACCAAAGTAGCCCAAATACTCAAAAAATTAATAATTACAAATTTTTTACTTTCTGAAAGATGTAGAATTAAAAAATTAACAGAAACAACACGGGCAAACACCAAAGTAGCCCAAAAAGAACTGACAAAAATCAAATGACTCAGCAAACACTAAAGTAGCCCAAAAAGAACTGACAAATAGCGAATGACATCACCACAATTCCATGCACGCGCATGTGCCAACCTGCGAAACTCAAATGTCGAATTGCGACGCATCACTGTATATCGCATGCGCAAACCCGCGAAACTCAAATGTCGAATTGGGAGACCGACGAATTGCGGGACGTCGAATTGCGAGGCACCACTGTACCTCTTTTTGTAGCTTGTAAATATTCTTTGTCTTTACCAATTTTAATATCAACAGCAGGATTTAACAATTCATAATTAGTAAAATAACTATCTTCATTAAACAGATGGTCAGTAGCTCCAGAACCGACAATAAATTATAGAAATATTATTAATTCTATTCTGAAAAGGCCATTATTATAGTTCACCTCAGTATTTAAGAATAGCCTGTTTTCTATCAGTGTTTACCTTATTCAAACTTCAGCAAGAAAATTTACTGAATTATTATTCGAACTTACACTTGAATCAACAATTTTTGATTTTGAGTAGCATTCATTAGCATAATGACCCTTACGGTAAACTTTCAGCAAGAAAATTTACGGAATTATTATTCGAACCTACACTTGAATCAACAATTTTTGATTTTGAGTAGCATTCATTAGCATAATGACCCTTACGGTGGCACCTGAAACAATCTACATGCTTTTTATGAATTAATTTTAAAACATTTGAATTTTGATGAGTAAGATTTTTACTTCTTTTGCAGTCAACAGCCTTATGACCAAGTTTTCCAGAAACTCTATAATTGTAATTAAAAAATTTACTTACATTAGAACTATCTGGTTTGGTATTACCGTATTACCTCGAATATAAGCTTCACTTTTTATTGAAATTTTTAAGACGTAAATTTTGGGTGCGGCTTAAATTCAAAGCGAATATTTTAACATATTTTTTTTCCCGATCCCCAACGTTCGGGTTTCTGCTTTACATTCTAAGCATGCACATAGTATTACGACCGTTGATAACAGTTTATTCGGTGGTCACCTGTTCTAACTTTTCTGATTTAATCCACTTGGTGTTCGATAGTAGCTTGTAGAATCGCGTCGTATCTGGCCATATTTTAATTATAAGAAAAATCAAGAATTACTGTCAATGCTGTTTATAACTGCTGATGGAAACAAATTGCAACCTTCTATTATTTTAAACAAAAAAATTGTACCCAAGGAAAATTTTCCTAAAGGTATTTTAATTCGAGCATAAAAGAATACATGGATGACAACATTTCTTGATGAAAGATTGATTAGAACATGTTTGGGAGAAGATACCTGACCAGATCTAATAATTAATAAAAAGAATGTGTTACGTCAATTTCGAGTATTATACCAGCGAGACCCCCACTTCGGCTACTATGCTTTTGCTGAAAATAGCTATAAGAGGGAATCATCCATCCTTGATATATGTCATTATACCAGTTGTTGAATATATTAAATATATCTACATTATTTCTAACATTTGCCGTATAAGCTAATATTCATGTTCAAATATTAAACGCAATGTATATTAAAAAACAAATTCTTTTTATTAATTATTAGAGCTGGTCATCACTCTTATTAACATTAATTGGATAGATCTGGCACCAAAACATAGTGAATTTCTTACATTATCTAAATTACTTTCTCCTCCGCCATGTTGATGGGTCGACTAACCAATGTTACGGATGGCATTCGTTTTCTAACATATAGGGAGCCATCCAGTATAAAAATCGTTGCTATATATGTATATGTATTTATGTAATCAAAAATTAATAAATATATAGACTTGTGTGTATGTGTAAAAATTGTAAATACAGAAATGTCCCTTTTATTGTCATAATAAAATAAGATATATATACAATATTAAAAAAGATTGCTTAAATAGTTAATAACTTTTGAAAGTATTTTATTAAATTTTGTAAAATTTGACAATATATTATATTCAAATATGATATACGATTATCTCTGTAGATCTATCGGATTAAAAATGCCAGTTGGTCAACCATCTCAAGATTTCTTGTAATAACTATGGAACAATTTAATTTAGTAGATTCTTATGACATTCCTCATATAATGACGTCATTGAAGGGGAGTTTCACTAAATATTTTTATTCTCATACCTTTAATAATTGTAAAATATAAACATTCTTAAGATTGACGATTAGTTCATTCGACTATTGTGTATGTGTATTCCAGCCTTCTACTTCGGAAGTTTGCTTGCTTGAGTCCATTGTATATAATATGCAAAGATTTCTAAAGATTTACATTAAGTTTGATATTTTATTCACATTACAAATAGATGAGTTCTACAAATAATGATGTCACGTCATTTCAAAGTAAAGGAAAATACATGTTGTTATAAGTATATAAAACAAAAGTATCAAAACTCTATATATTTCAGCGCAAAAATTAAAATCCCTAAGTAGCGGTCGTAAAAGGAACATAACAATAAATACTTTAACTATTTCAGTATTTTTTAAATATGGAATATAAATTTTAATTTATTGAAACAATGAAAAGGACATTTCATGTTTTTACAATACCCCAAACATGCACAAACACAAACACATTTGATAACGTATTGATTAATTTTTGATTATAATAATATGTTTATTTTCGTGTATGTATATAAAACCAACATTACAAGCCGGATTGGCTGCGTGAAACGTTTGTGCTTTCCACTCTGGAGGAGCCATGTTCGAGTCTCGGGTCCCACCCCTTGAAAATATTTATTATGGAATCCGGGGATGGCCCGTCGATTCCGTGCACTATAATCCGGATGACCTTTCCGCAGGGATGGGCAGCCTGTGAAAGCGCTTGTTTCGCCTCGTCACCTAGTATTCTCCCAGAATGGAAAGTGGCACCATCTGTTGCCAGAAAAAACATTACATTACAAAGAGAGAATATTTTGTAGTGGCATGTTTATGAAATATGTACACATAGATATGTGATCCCCCTCTCGTTGACGCTGTGTCATGGCAGCCACTCCGTATGTCTCCAGGCATTTCTACAATTCCACTTATTTCCTGTGGTTCTGTGTTTAAAGTAACTTGGGCTCCGTATGTCTCCAGGCATTTCTACAATTCCACTTATAACTTGGGCTCATCCAAAATTTGGGCAAGTTTTAGCAACATATTCATTTGCCAGAACTGCTGCTCTATGGAAAGATTATGTTAGTTAGGTTAGTTTTATTACGCCGCCATATCCTCATGGGATATTCTTTATTTGGCGGTGGGAATTTTAGAAAGGATTCTTGCACCACCAAATTTCAATTCAAGTTGGGCTCCCCTGCTAGAAACTATTGCTTGTTTAAAAATTTTCTATCCATTGTTACTAGATAAAGATTTATATTTAATCTTCCACTTCTTTATAAATATCAAGCATAGATTATTACTGACATCACGTGAATAATTAAACTAGCTGTTCACGAGTTGTAGAATCGATAAATCATTCGTTTCAGTTCAAATTATACTGCTATTAAGATAAATGCAGATATTCCAGGAAAAAAGTTTTCTTTTGTTTAAGAAGTTTCAAAATTTATATTTAATCGTAACATAAAATTGAGTAATTGTTATAAAATTTATTTTCTATCAGTTGAAATTTCTGTATAATTACCGGAATAGAGATAAAAATAATAAAATTTTCAAGAAGAATTTCCGTACTAGATGTCTCTCTATACCAATAGAATATTCACGATTTTTTCTGTCGTGGTTTTATGCTTACATGAATTTGGGCGGATCTACTCTTAAAATTTTGATATTGGCACTATATAATTGGGAATTTTAGAAAGGATTCTTGCACCACCAAATTTCACGTCAAGTTGGGCTCCCCCTGCTAGAAACTATTGCTTGTTTAAAAATTTTCTATCCATTGTTACTAGATAAAGATTGCTTATTTTCAGTTCCATTCAATAATAATGTACTTTATGCAGTAAAGAGTATCAATATTAGATAAAGTAGTGTAAAATCGAAGCCGCCCAAGTGAGGGTCCTCACGTGGTATAATACTGGATATTGGGTACTGCACTCTTTTTATTAATTATTACAATCTGCTCATCACAATTATTAACAGAAATGAGATATGTTTGGCTACCAATACAAACAATTTGCAATATCGTCGAATTTACGATCGCGTCCACCATGTTGTTGGGGTTTTTTTAACCAATGTTACGGACGGTTTCGTTTTTCAACATTATACAATTCATGAGTTTAATTAGAATGTACTTGTAATGGACCGCATATAAATTTTGGAGAAACTAAAAGACAATTAATAATAAGAATAGAACGTGAAAGTATATTAGGCTTAATCAACATAAATAGAGAATGCCAATACATTGCATTGAAAATAATTGTAAAATAAATAATAATTTCATACAAATATTAAAACGACAATAGAAATATACACAAATACAGTGAAACCTCTCTATGTTGGACATATTTGGTTCCTTCAAAATGTGTCAACTTAGAGAGGTGTCCAACATAGAGAGAATCATAAAATCAAAATTTTTTCTAAACATACTAAACACTAAATTTTCAAGCCTTTCTCAGTGAAATCAATAAGTAATCCAGCTTTTTAAAAATCAGGTTTTGGGAGATAAAATTTGAGAACAATAAATGAAAAATCATTTTATTTTAAATAGAGTAACTGTCATTTAATCCGGATTCCTACAATACGATTTTTACTTAACACATTAATGGCCGTTCCACCATTGCTATGCTATCTTAACAACGGTGTCACTGTGTGGTGTTAGGCTCAACTCACACGTACCACAACAGAACCACGCCACAACTACAAAACGGTGGTTGCTTGTGGACGGTCGTGAATTATAATTATATTAATATAGAAACGCAATAATCTACTCAGCATCGACACTAACTGAAGTCGGTTTCAACCGCTGTCGCAACTTGTGGTCGTCAGTGGTGGCGCTTAGCCGACCATTTCCACTACACATTGTGATCGATACAGACTTCAACCGACCAGAGCTTGCGGTTCGCGAATGGTTGATTTCGACTACAATACAACCACCGTTTTGTGTTGTGGCGTGGTTCTGTTATGGTCGTTCTTCCACTACACATTGTGATCGATACGGACTTCAACCGAACAGAGCTTGCGGTTCGCGAGTGGTTGATTTCGACTATAATACAACCACCGTTTTGTGTTGTGGCGTGGTTCTGTTATGGTCGTGTGAGTTGAGCCTTAGGGAAATTCTGTTCCATCAATCGTAGTTAAGCCTAACAGATCACTGTTAATACAGTCGGTCTTAACAGTGGTCGAGACCTCTGTTAAGACCGATGTCAGAGTACTCAAACACAACAAAAAACATACATTTAGTCCGATATATCTGTTTCACAATGCTAAAAATAATAATAAAACTAAAAAACCAAACAAATTTGAATATCTGAATTTAATAATACTGAATTTTGTTTGCTTTTCAAATTGTCAAATTATAATTATACATGCGAAGTGATTAATCGTTTTGAAATAAGTTGTTAATACTGTATGCATGAATATTATCTTCAACTTCATACTGGGCTTCTTAAAAATAGCATAGATCGTAGATTAAATGAATTAATTTTTCAAAGGAACTGTGCATTTTCCAAGATTTTCTCCATTATTTTCTGACATTTTCTGTGTACATTAAAACGTATATTCAAATACGATTAATCAAACGCATTGTATATATTTTTTACCATTTAATATAAATTTATTTTGAAATTATTTTAAATTTCAAGTCAAATCTGACAAAAATTTAAAAGTTTTTTGATTTTCATTTGAATCCATCCTCCAGAGTGCGCCCCACATAGAGTTGAGCCTTAGGGAAATTCTGTTCCATCAATCGTAGTTAAGCCTAACAGATCACTGTTAATACAGTCGGTCTTAACAGTGGTCGAGACCTCTGTTAAGACCGATGTCAGAGTACTCAAACACAACAAAAAACATACATTTAGTCCGATATATCTGTTTCACAATGCTAAAAATAATAATAAAACTAAAAAACCAAACAAATTTGAATATCTGAATTTAATAATACTGAATTTTGTTTGCTTTTCAAATTGTCAAATTATAATTATACATGCGATGTGATTAATTGTTTTGAAATAAGTTGTTAATACTGTATGCATGAATATTATCTTCAACTTCATACTGGGAAAATATCCGGGACCAGACCCGGGTCCTCCAGCGTGGCACGCCAACAAATAAATACGTTGTAACTAAACACATCACATACAAGAAGGAAGAAAAATATAACGGTAATCGAAAATATTTATTGTATTATATACAATAAATATTCAACGTACAATAATTAAGAATTTTCCGATAATATATTGTTAACTGTTGAAAATTATCCGATAGGTTCATTTAAAATATTTTTTATGAATGATCTGATGAAGAAAATGGCGTCGTTAAGCTTGAAATTTGTTACGATGTTTAGAACAGTCTACCGAATAACAGGTAAGTATAGAGGGTCATTCCACGTAAATGTAAACCTCAAGGTTAATTTTTCAACTTACACTGATGTACATTTGTTGTATATCATTTTAAAGCTAAAAAATTGAATTTTAGTAATTTCCCAATAAAACATAAAAAGATATTGCATACAGGAAACAAAATAACGTTGTAATAACCAAAGTCTGATATGGTAATTACTCCTTACAATTAAACTTAGTTATTACTGCAGATTAGTATTTTCTGGGTTAAGAAGTAGAGCTTTTTTTTAAAAAAAATAAAACTACACTATTTACAGTGTCTTATACTTTGAAATCGAAAAAAGACATCAAAATGAGATGTTAAATAAAACCTCAAAATGAGATGTTAAATAAAACATCAAAATGAGATAATGCAAGCCCACTGGACCGATAACTCTACTGTTACCATATATACTGCTATTCTCTATTTCAGAGATTCTGAAAATTCAGAACTCAACATGCAGAGCTATATAGTTATATCAGACACACTTTGACACTCTTCAACAGAGGTTAATATCTTTAACTCCAAAATTTTAGTTGACTTCCATGCATCATATGGAAACAGTAATAAGATTATGGAAGTCAAAATTTGGACAGATGGTGCAGCAGCTCATTTCAAAACAGATGACTTTCGCTTCATCAAGCATGTATTCCGAAAGGAATTTTTCTGAGTCATATCATGGCAAAGGGTCTCATGACGGAATAGGAGGGGCAGTAAAAAGAACAATTTGGACGAAAGTTTTACAGGGGCAAATAATAATAAAACAATAAGGGGCAAATAATCAAAAATGCTGAAGAATTTTTTATTGAGTGTGCCCAAAATCAGGAAGAAAACAAGATCAGATGTCTGTATGTGACAGAAGATTATGAAAGAACAAAGTGATAAGGTAGAGGAGCTATTGAAAAATGTTAATCCAGTTAAAGGAATTCAAACCGCACGAAGTGTAGTGAAAACTGGTCCTCTTGAAATTAGCCTGTTCAAGAACACTGGTGAATCTGAACCAATTGGTCCTCCCATAACACTTAAACATCATGATTCAATTAATGTCAGTAATGAGCCTGCTGACGTGAATAGAATAATGTTAAAGCTGAAGAGAATTAGTCCTACGCATTATATTTGCATGAAAGACTGTAATTCTTGATACTCTGAAAGTTATCATATAATCTGAACTCCTTCATATTATAAGTCTATTTCTAAATGCGAGTGAGGATAAACAGTATTAAAATATTTACTCATTCGCAAGTTCGTTTGTCACAGTTACGTTAGTCACATATACATA
>AYEL01062773.1:0-19614 GCA_000484575.1 Olivierus martensii
ATATTTAAATATAAAAAATTTAATATTTTTCTCGAAGAATTTGGAAATTATTTTCGTTCTTTCGACATTTTTCGCATCTAAAAATAAAAAAAAAAAGAGATTGAAATCAAATATTAAATATGTTTAAAATTTTTCATATTCTGACACGATATTTTACTGTTTTGATTTATTGAAATTATAGCTATGAATGACACTAATCAAATTTATCATAAATTATAAATATTCAGATAAAAATCCTTTAAACATTATGAGAACTACAGCAATATGCATATATTTTGTTAAGCTAAATATTAAATTTATAACTTAAAATCCTCTTAATGATCGTACTTCAAGTCTTAATCATGATTAACTTGTAAAATAAATTTTGCTTCTATAAAATTATTGATGTTCAATTTTTCTTGAGATAAAAAATAATTTTCAAACATATGTTTCGGATCATCGATACTCAGATTATGCATAAAGTCTGCAAATCATTTTATTGTATTTTTTCTGATCATATTTTTCACTTCCGAAGATTAAAATCCATGACTAATAACTTTTCAATTGATTAGATAAATTTTCATGAAATTCTATAGAAATATTTCTTTTATTAATATGTCTCTACTGTTTTGATTTATTGAAATTATAGCTATGAATGACACTAATCAAATTTATCATAAATTATAAATATTCAGATAAAAATCCTTTAAACATTATGAGAACTACAGCAATATGCATATATTTTGTTAAGCTAAATATTAAATTTATAACTTAAAATCCTCTTAATGATCGTACTTCAAGTCTTAATCATGATTAACTTGTAAAATAAATTTTGCTTCTATAAAATTATTGATGTTCAATTTTTCTTGAGATAAAAAATAATTTTCAAACATATGTTTCGGATCATCGATACTCAGATTATGCATAAAGTCTGCAAATCATTTTATTGTATTTTTTCTGATCATATTTTTCACTTCCGAAGATTAAAATCGCAGTATTGGCCTGTGTCTATGACTAATAACTTTTGAATTGATTAGATAAATTTTCATGAAATTCTATAGAAATATTTCTTTTATTAATATGTCTCGAACTAATAAATAAGTTTGTATCATAATCAATGGTAAAGTTGACCATTAAAATTAATCACAAGTCAATATCAATCAATTGCTCTTTTATTTTCAAAAATGGCGGACGTTCAAACTTCTGAGATTTTTTCTGTAATAATTTTTGAAATATTTGATTGATTTTTTTGTGAAATTTAACAATGTGACTTGCATTTGAACAATTTAAATTAAGATTAATTAAGCTTGAATCTTTATTTATTTAAAAAATTAGCGCTTATTCAAACTTCTGATATTTCCTTCTAATAACTATTGAATTATTTAATAGATTTTTTAAAATAACATTTTGAAATCATATCATTGCTGATTAATTTTATGGTATAAGTTTTAAAGCCATATTTTTTAATTATTCAAAAGCTGTGAAAAATTCGGAAAGCAAGAGATTCAGAATGTTTTTGTTGTTGTTGTTTCCAGTTCCTCTTTCGTTATTTAAAAATTAAGGTTCTTTGTGATTAATGTATGTAAACTGAAAGTAAGTAAAGCTTTAAAAATAAATATTTAAAGGTAATTTTTGTTTTTTTTTTGTTTTTATAAAAGTCTAAAATCATCATGAAGAGAAAGAAACCCTGTCCTTTTAAAGGATACAGATCTTATTTCATATGATATAGAGGAAAATCTGTACTAACTTTAATTAAATATACTGTATATAAAAGAAGATTCGTATAAAGTTCCAACATCAGAGAAAACTCTTTATTATCATTTTACAATCGCATGAAGAAAGCACATTAAAAATTGTAGCCAAGTATAGCTTCAACATCAGAGAAAACTCTTATTATCATTTTACAATCGCATGAAGAAAGCACATTAAAAATTGTAGCCAAGTATAGCTTCTTTAAAGTAAAATATTCTATTTTAAAATTTTAATAAACATTTTTTAATATTGTTATTAATATTCATAAAGCTAAGTTTCGTATAATAAATGATGATTAAAAAATATTTAATATTGAGTTAAACTAATTCAAAATACTTGATAACAAAAGTTGGCAATAATGATTTTAGACATGGTTGAACTTGAATTAATGGAAAATTTCACGGGGGGAAAATGTTTTAAATTTTCTTGCAACGCATACTAATTGAGTGTTTAAGATTTTCATATTAATACAACTTTAAGAATATAATAATAAATATATTACTAAAGATTAAAAGACACCGAGGCGATTATTCACAATTTTACAAGATTTTAATAACTTCTAAATAATAGTTGTGGATCGTATTAAAAGTTAAAAAATATAAAATTGCTCATTACTTTTAAACTTTAAAAATTTCGAGTCTTGCAAGAAAGACTTAAATTTTGATTAATTTATTTAAAACTTTAAACAAAATAATAATAATAATTTTATAATTTTCAGAAACATAAATAAATTTGATGTATATATTTATGAGTTATAAACTTTAACAATAAATTCAGAATAACTAAGTATTCTTCCATTAATAAAGTCTCCTATCTTTTTCTTTTTTTTTCTTCTTCTTCTCACAAACTTCGAACAATTAACTATTTTTTTATTGCACATCTTTTCTACTTTCTAGACAGATAATCATTCTTTATTACTTTATCATTTCGTGATATATATTTTTCTATATTTTATAAGTTTATTAATTTTTTCCACGTTTGCTTTTATTAAATTACGTTTTATTTTATTGTAGAAAATTCAATAAAAGTGAATATTATGAAATTTATCATATCGAATTTTTGATAAATCTTTAATGTTGTATTATATATCTAGACTCGGGCCCTCAGAGAAATTCTTCTTTTTGTACCTTATACTAAAAAAAACGCAGAGTATTTTTCGAAGACAGTAGGTACCCTTTGGGAAATTTTCCTTTATCCGATTTTTTGACATTTTGTCGCATAAAGAAAAAGCAAGTGAGAGAAACAACCGTGATCTGAGAGTAAACATAAACTTACTTTTAAATTTTTCGAGAACTCATAAGAGATAGTTTAAAAAGTATTTTTTGATTTTGTACAGAATTATGATGAAAATGAATTTTTTTTTTTTATACCAAATTAATCAAAAATTCAACAACAATTAATTATTTTCCTAATATGATTAAAATTGAGATAATTACATTAATTCACGATGTGTTTATCATTATTACCGATTCAGTAATAACATATTATTCTGCGTATAATTGTTTTAATTAGTAATTTACGTTAATTTTAAAATTTTGTTTAAATTATAATCATTTTCCTTAATCACAATTAATTTAAATAAGTATAATTTATGAAAATGTTGGAATTATTTCATATGTGATCAAATTAAATGAATTATTATAGAAGAAATCTGTCGTTAATTTAATTTTTCGTTGTTCAAAATTTAACGTTTATTTCAGTTTAATATATTGTACAAAAATTTCTAAATTTATCCTATTTGGAAATTCATAAAGATATCTTTAAATATTAAATCTGGATAATTTTATAAATAAATTATTAGGTTCGAGTCTCCGGTCCCATCCCTTGAAAATATTTATCATGGGGTCCGGTTCCGGCTCATTTCGTATTCTGAGACAGGCCAAAAGTCCGGTCCCCTGTTCCACCTACCAGGGTACTTCATGTCTGCCAGAATAAACTTGGCTTAATCATTGCCTGCCACTAGGGTTTATAAATTTGGTAGGTGTAAAGTATTTCGTCGTTTACCGCCATGTTTTTCAAAGCTCTCGTTCAAGGAAGATGTGTGTCTCTCACCTACCAAATTTATAAGTATTTCGTCCTTACCGCCATGTTTTTCAAAGCTCTCGTTCAAGGAAGATGTGTGTCGTTTACAACAAAGTAGTTACTTATTGGCTATCGAATCGGTGACGTCAATCCGTAAGGATCCGTATCCGGCATAAAGTAGGATAGAGGTCTAGTCGATCCGTTCCGTGATTTTGCTGTCCGTAAACGGGCCGTTGCTAGGATACCAGCTATACGGATCCGTTTTGCTGGACGAAATCGTACAGTGGAAACCGCGCCTAAGACGCACCCTCTTTTTTATAGTTCGCCGATCTACCGCCCAAGTACCTGCGGGTACGGGATTAAGAATCGGCCCGACATATGCCCTGCGTGAGGTATAAGGGTCCCAAATCCCAAGGTGGCGTACCGTGCCGACGGGATGAATGGCAGAGGAATAGAAGCCTTAACGGTGCCCACACGAGAGCTGGTTGTATTCGGGTTGTAGGGGACGTCATCCCAAGACCTTCCGCCATTGTATCAAAGAACGTCTCCGATGTGACATTCGTTCAGTTGTTCTAGGCAGTACTTGTACTCGTATTCGGGTTGTAGGGGACGTCATCCCCATAACCAGGGTAAGCTTGCTTCTCTAGGGAATCACTAAACCTCGTGGAGTTGACCCGAGCGATATTCGACTTCTGGCATAGCGTCTGAGCTCGGCCAATTTACGGCGTCGGTCGATATCGTCTCTATGGTAGTCCACCAATCATATCTGACAGTAAGCTGCATCGAGGATCGAAACGGAGTAAATTCTCGCCCTTTCCGAAAGGGGAAGGTTCCCGCTTTGGTTTGCCATTGTGTGTTCCACTCCGCTATAGCGAATATCAGTTTAGGTTCTGTTCGCTTGGTGGATCTGGCCTTGTCCGGTCCTCCGTCGGGCTGCTGCGTTTACGCGGCGGTTCTGCCTGGCAATCGTGATCTCTCGTAATGGGAGAACCAGTAACATATCCGTTCAGTCTCTTTGTTTGCTCGCAGTAAGGAAAGGTTGGACTTTTCCGTCCCTTCGGCCTGTTATCGGTGTTTATTCGTCGTGACAGCTCCTGAGCAAGGTGTTCTTTGAACACAAAGTAGCAAATCAGCCTCTTTATGTTTCCGCTCCCTCTGTGGACGGAAGCGATTCTCGGCAATGTGAAGGTCGCTTCAGCGACACAGTACACGAGGTACATTTGCGGCTGTCTTATCCCTAGGCCTGGCAAACCTGAGAGAGTCCGCCGAACATGTATTTCGTTCGCTTCGTGGACCAAGAGGTGGCAGACGAACCCTAGTGGCAGGCAATGATTAAGCCAAGTTTATTCTGGCAGACATGAAGTACCCTGTAGTACCCTGGTAGGTGGAACAGGGGAGCGGACTTTTGGCCTGTCTCAGAATACGAAATGAGCCGGAACCGGACCCCATGATAAATATTTTCAAGGGATGGGACCGGAGACTCGAACCCGGGTCCTCCAGAGTGGAAAGCCGAAGCATTTCCACGTGGCCAATCCGGCCGACTACATGAACTATTTTTATTTATTTTTGCATATTTTACACCCCCTTTCCAATCAGGGAGATTACTAAGGGTGTGGGGCCAATTCCAACCACGGGCTGCACCCACACCCGTGGAGGGGGCCGGATGGTGAAGGACGGGAACCACCGGGCCGGGCCCAGTATCCCCGAAAAAAATCCGGGACCAGATCCGGGACGCGAACCCGGGTCCTCCAGCGTCGCACGCCAATACGTTACCAATCGGCCATCCGGCCGCCTCTACATGAACTGTTCATCCGTTTTTGATGACGATTTTTCAGTGTTCAGAATTGAATGCTGATGAAGTTTGCAATTGAAAATTTTCCCTATTTGTCGGTTTATGAGATAGGATTTGCAAGTGTCCTCATTTGTATAATCAGCTCATTTGAAGGTCGCCATCAGATAACCCACTCATGACTTTCTATTTATTGGCACTAGTAGATTTTTAAATCTATGTTAATTATCAAGTTATTTGTAGCAATACAGATTTTTCTTCCACCCTGTATTTTAATTAGTTATTATGGAAAGTGAGTATTGATGGATAACAATAAATTAAGCAGTTATTTTAAAATAGTTAACATTATTCAAGATTTATAAGAAATTAGGAAATAAATGATTTATAAATGTTGGTTTTTCCTGAAAGATGTGATATTGAATCACAAATCCCGCTCATTTTTTTCAGGGGGTCTGGATTCTGTCCATGATACCCATCATTTAATTCAGTGGCTAATCTTATCACTATTATAGAAGCTGGCCAATTGTTGGGCTATTAACTAGCCTTCCACCTCATATTTCTCCAATTGATATGCAGTACACTAAACAAATACAAATGGATAATTTAAATTTTTACATTCTTAAATAAAAGAATTTATATAATTTTTATTTTAATGTATTTTATTTAATTATTGTTTTAACTATTAGGACATTTTTGTTTGTATGGTTTAACTCTGCTTTCTACCCAGTGGGTACTATTCAGCGGAGCATTCCTGTGCATATTACAAGCTTCCCACACTCTTAATGGTGTCACTTGTCAGGTAGAGAATAGGATTTAATGAGCTGGACTCGGATCCTTACTGAAAAAGCTCTTGAAGACATAGAATACGAATAACGCTAAAGCATTTGGGCCACGCTGTTGAAAACATAGCACGCTTCCATTGCGACCATCTGACCAAACTAACTGGAGAATTACATTTAGAAATAGATAGCTGAATCTCACGAATTTATTTGAAGGCATTCGAGGCAGACACAAATGTTCAAAAAATATTTACTGTTCCCTATTTTTCCGAAAAAATTAGCCAAGCTTTGTAACATTTTCGTGAATGTTGTTAATAATATTTTCGTGAACTATTAGGCAAAATTTGATTTTATCTCACAAGATAATCATAAATAAATAGTCAATTTTCTAAAACATTCAATAGTTTTTATCTAATGCATATAAATACTCACCTGAAAATTTGCAGCCATAGATGCTCCCAAACAAATAATAGGCGCTAACCAGATAGCAATGCGGTTTAAACTTTTAATAGTCTGATAATGTGACAAGTTATAATTTTTTAAGTAAGTCGTGTTCAATTGGAGATATCTGGCATACATGGTCAAATAAGCTGCGTATCGATAATAAATTTATATTTTTGCAAATACGAAATCTTATTCAATAAACATCAGAACTTACCGAGGATGCATCCCAAATTGAGGAACTGTCCAAAAATCGTACTTTCTGGTGGATTGCTTCCAGTATCGCTTATGTAAGGTAAGAAGGCATTTACATGACCTAAGCGGACCGCAATAGCATATCTGAAAACACATTATAAATACAGATTAATATATTTTTGAGGCGAAAGTTTTTATAAATAATATCATTTTACTCACGTGGTGAGAAAAGTTCCTCCAAAAGTAATATTCACCAAAAAAGGAAGAAGGTATGCTTTAGTGAAAACCATTTCAGTATCTGAATGAAGTAAAATATTAATTTATATTATTAAAAAGATTAAGTAAAAGTAGAAAAAAATTTTTTAATCGAAATAAAAGAATAGTTTGGAAATCCAATAAATCAAAATTTTTTACATATTAAAAAGCTGAATGATTACATGACTGACTGAAGAGAAATAAACCAACAAAGAGTTTTTGTTAATAGATGTAAAACTTTATATCCACTACTTTATATCCTTCCTAAAGTTACCCGTGATTATCGCCGATCGATAATCACTGGTAACTTTATGGAAAGTGAACAATAATACTATATCTTTTTTCTAATTTATAAATACAACAGTTGCTTACTGGCAAACGAAGATCAAATATTTGGAAAAGTTTTTCCTTCTAATATTTTGTAATACCATTTCTTTTTATCTCTCATTTCTTTTATCTTGCGGCAAAGAAAAGAATCTATGACCCTTTTCTGTTCGATTAGAACAATTTACAGCACTATAACAAGGCATGTTCTTAAAAATAACCAGAAAGCCTATGAACGCAATGGTAACCCTCTATCTAACAGGATATAAAATCAGGATAGGACAAGGATATAAAATGGAAAGATGGAATGAGGAAAGATGAAATAAGGAAAACAGGATATAAAATGGCCGATTTGGAGGCATCTGATGCGCAAAGGAATGCTGTACTCTATATATCTAGGGACTCTACTCGTACAGTGCAAAATTGCGGGGTGAAAGCCTTTCCGTAGGCTACCACATCTGTGAAATCAGCTAGAATATGAAGGACATAAACAGGTTTCTTCATAATCGGCCTAAAATTCTTTCTAAATGGATTATTGTTATGTTTGATTTCATGTCAATTAAAAAACAAATTTATTGATAAAAGCGTGGCCTATATTGACTTGGAAGGTATAGCTGATGTTGATTTTGAAGAATTAGCTACAGAAGCTTCATTATTTATGATAATATCACTAAATAGTCATTTTAAATGCCCTACAGTTTATAGTTGCCCTAGTGACTGGAACAGATGTTAATGTGTTTTTAGATCAATGTCACATGTTGAAACTGGCAAGAAACGCACTAGCAGATAAAGGGACTTTAAGGGATTATTCCTATCATTACTAAATTATTATTTTAAATTTAATAATGATAGGATTATTGAATGTTATTTGATATTAATTATTTTAAATTTAATACTTAAATTGATTATATGAACTTTAATAAGGTTTTCTTTATACATTACTGAAAAGAGTTGCCTTAAGTATCTGAAAAACTGTTCAAATAAATCATCCAAATAATTTTTTTTCCATTCTTAATGGTTGTTTACATGAGCTCCTGACACTTTCTTTGAAAACTTTAATTGTTCCTGCTCTTGTAGTCTATTTAGTTTAACTATATATTCCCATTTAACGTCACTTATTTCTGAAGTTATGCCCTTTATTTTTTGACTATTATTTGGTATTAATAGTGTAATTATTCCCTTGTTTATTGTTTGATTATAATCTTTATCAAAAAATAAAATTTTATTCACTCTCTTTATCTGTGCTGGTTACTTTTCATTATATAATATTTTCTTTAGCATAAAGTACATTGTAATATTACTTTTTTTAACAATTCTCCCTCGAAGGTCTTTAAATCTATTTCTCTCCTTTCTCGAAACATTAAACGATTAGGGGAAATGGGAAATTAGGAATATTTTGCACACTTCATTCGAAATTATCGAAAATATGTACAGTACTTATAAAAAAGTATAATACTAAAATGGCTTTGTACTCCATATTGGAGTATCTTTTTATTAATTATTAGGATCTGGGCTTCACACTTACTAAAATAAATGGGATACGTCTGGCCACCATACAAAGCCAGTTTACTATATCGCTGAATGTATGTTCTCGAAAGTATAGATCCGGCAACAGCGCGGATTAAGTCGTTTTTCTAATATTGAGCTGTCAATTCAGTATGTATACACATCTATGGTTGTATCTCTTCAAGCGATGCAAATATTTATGGCAGCATGCTCTTTGTATCTTATTCTCAACAAATATCATAAACTTTTCAATCTGTTGATTATTTTTTTGGACAACAGATGATGCTACATTCCAGTCAGTAAGAATACTAACAAGTAAGTAGTAGAGCGTAACAAAACTTCTATAGGCTACTCACCTCTATAAAGAGATCAAACGGATTATGGAAGATAGGATTGATGAGCTGCTCCTGGATCCTATGATAAATAAGGGATGGGACCCGAAACTCGAGACCGACAGAATATTTACTGATTATTAAATGTGTGAATTGAGGTCCTGCCATAAGCCGCTTACATCGAAGGATGGTAGCCAAAGCGTTTCTATTCAGAGTCGGCCAATCCGGCCGACTCTGAATAGAAACGCTTTAGCTTTCCACTCTGAGGGACTCTGGTTGGAGTTTTCAAGGGACGAGCCCGGCCCGTCGATCCCCGTCCTCTACAATACAATTTGGCTGACTCCTCTACGGAGGTAACCAGTCTATGGAAGAGCTTGTTTCGCCCCGCCACTTAGCATTCTTCCAGAATGAAAAGTGCGTCATCTGTTGACAGAAAAAGAAAAAAATTTAAAATGGGAAGACTCGACACGTCATGCACGCGCATATGTTGTACGATAGTATTTCTGCATGTTCGATGAAGCATCCTAATTTTATTCATAAAAATTGTCCCTTTGTAGTATAGGCCTACTGGATCGTATCTTTTTAGTAACAGTATCGTCCACTTAATATTTTGCGGAGCGAAACAAGCCCTTCACAGACTACTTATTCTTGCGAAGGGATCAGTCGAATTGTGAAGAACGAGGATCAATGGGCCGGCCCCGGACTTCAAATAAACATTTTCAAGGGCTAGGAGCCGAGACGTAAACCTGAATCCTCCAAATTAAAAAGCCGAGGCGCTTCCATGAGGCCAATCTGGCCTACTGGACTTTATTAGATGGCAATACCTATCAGATAAAATCCCAATAAATATTTAAATTACGAATTATTTTATAAGTTCGATATATCCTTTTAGAACATATAAAACTGTTACTGGGTAAGCTACCGGATATCTGCTTTTTATTTTTTACTTCTCCTATCAATTATTGACAAGGTACATTTCAATAAGAGCATATTTCTCTGCTCTGTATTTAGAATGTGATTGGTTTTCGATATTTTTGCGCAGTGCAAAAAATATTCTAGCTAATCCACACTATAACTTACTGATGGCTGTTGAGCTATAGAGAATATAAAACGCACTTATTAAAGAAATTTTCTGAGTGTGAAACCCGGATTCGATTCCTCTTCCTCTAGAACAGGGGTTCTTAACCTTTTGATAATTCATCTCCAATGAATTATCCAATGTCCCATACCTCCTTCACTTGACTATCGAAATAATCATAACCATTACTTATATTAGTTCCCAGTATGACTTCTAAATATGTCAACAGCTTGAATTTACTGTACCTTGGAAATCGAGTCCCATAACTCCAGCATTTGGTTCCCATACCCCAAGGGGTATGGATACCCGCGATTAAGAGCCCCTACTCTAGATGGAAAGCCGAAACGTTTGCATACATTCAATCTGATAGGCAAAGTATGATTGAAAAAATCCAAATAAAAATCTTTGATTTCATCAAAATTGTTCTATTGTAATAAAAAAAAAGTTGTTATACAGTATTATCAAAACAATCTATAAATAACATTGCTAAACATCCATTTTCGTGTTATTAACATACCAACTGTACATGCAAATTTTAGTGAATTAATTTTCTGTCTGTATTATCAAGGTCGGCGGGATGGCCGCGTGGTAACGCATTCGCTTACCACCTTGGAGGATTCCGATCCCACACTTTCAGTTTTTCAAGAGGGCTTCGGGCCCGGTTAAGGTTAAGGTTAATTAGATTACGCCGCCATATCCTCATGGGATATACTGTATTTGGCGGCGGCCACTTGTAGAGACCATCACAGGCTGGCCAACACCCGTGATGGGGTCAACCGGATGGTTGAATCACAGGCTGGCCAACACCCGTAATGGGGTCAACCGGATGGTTGAAGATGGAGTTCAACGAGCCGGGCACCCGGACCCCTCCTGAAAAACTGGAGGTGTGGGACCCGGATTTGAACACAGACCCCTCCTGAAAAACTGGAGGTGTGGGACCCGGATTTGAACCCGCTCCAGGGTGGTAAGCCAAAGCTTTACCACGCGGCCATCCGGCCGACTCAGGGTGGTAAGCCAAAGCTTTACCACGCGGCCATCCGGCCCTTCGGGCCCAGACCCGTTGAACTCCATCCTTCAATCTTCCGGTTGACCCCACCATAGATGTTGGCCAGCCTGTGATGGATTCTAAAAGTGACCGCCGCCAAATAATGTATAGGTAGGCCTCGATTAGTGCGACTTATAAAATTGATACCGTTTTTCGGTTAGTGCGAGAAAATATTCGATTAGTGCGAGTTGTAAACACAGACCAGTCTTACTAACAAAGCTCCTTTTATGATGTCAATTAACAAATTACCATTAATTTTCGGTTAGTAAAACCGAACGAGGAGCAGTCCAAGAACGGTCACACGATTTTGAAGGGGTGAAACATCAGAAAGATGGGCTTTTTGCCGTTAACTGTTTAACATTACTGTACTATTATTTAGCTTTGCTATCGTATACATACAGTAGAGTACAGAATTTTCTCTTTTAAAAAGTATCGAAATGGATAAAAGGAAGAACACTTTTGATGATAAAACAGGAAACGAAAAAAAGAGAAGTGATTACGCTACAGCAAAAAATGGATGTGATTGAGCGACATAAAAGCATTCTTTGTTAAAATTTTTTAAATAAGGATATCGTTACAAAATTATTTGCCTATTATATCGCTGTGCTACTGATATTATTTATTTTCTTTTGTTTATTATCTGATTTCTTTATTTAAAATAAAACTTGTGAAAAAAATTTGTTTTTGTTATCTTTTGGTGTCGTATTCTGCTAATAAACAAATAGAAAACTTGTTAAAAATTTCTCATTGGTTCATTAACTTCGCTTATTAATTCTATCTGGAACTAATTTACTGATTCAATAAAGTTGCAATGCTTAATTGCAAATCGGCCTATTCACTCAATTCTCGACCCAGAATTGGCGGCCAGGCGGCGCTCAACTTCCGCTTTCGATTCGCTATTTTAGTTTTGATTTGGTGGTTGGTTTGATGATGATATGAGACGCAATTCCTGGTAAGTTATTAATTTAGATGATGAACAATGATGTAAAATATGAAAATAAATATTTCTTAAATAGTTAGTGTTAAGTTTATTGTGGTTATTCATCGTGAAGTTAGCTAATGGCCGGAATCTCACAAAGCAAGAACCAATTACCATATTTTCCATAGAGTTAATACTTCGAATAGTGCGAATTCGATTAGTGTGAGAAATTCGTGGAACCAATTATTCGCACTAATCGAGGCCTACCTGTATATTCTTCTTGGATATGGCGGCTTAACTCAAATAACCTAACCTAACCTGTATTATTATGCAACTTAAGTTGAGCTTACATAATATTAAAAATTAACTACGGTATTTTACATAAGTTCATTTTTTGACTTACATAAACAGAAGCATCAATAAGACATAGCAACTACATCTTAGAGTAAACAATAGATTTTGATATGTTAAGATTTATGATAAACGAATTTTTAGAAAGAACTGCAAGTGAGCTTACCTTATTTTTGCATTATCGAAGCTAAAAAAATATACAATAAATATTTAAAATTTCGTTATATATAAGCCTAAATTAAGTATCTTTTCTTAAAAATGATTGTTACGTGACATTTCCTGTGATACGTACCTAAACAAATTCAATTGATTTACTCCCAAATTTGACGTGAAAAGCCACTCAAACTTCGGGAGTTGAGGCGATGAATATATCAACACAAGAAGAAGAAAAGACGAAACTGATCGGCATTATTCATCAATAAATCGATATATTGATTAATTCACTATAAATGCTTTATCTTACCGGCTCACGATTTATGCCACGTGATTTTGTAAGCGCAAGCTGTGCAACCTATGCTGACGTCATATAACTACATATACAAGGGAATGCGCTTTCAAATTCTATTTTAAATTACTGCTAATAATTGAAGGACAGTAATAACAATATGTAGAAGTAAAATGAGAAAAGCATTAAAAGTTCATATATATGCCAGTCTTTTCAGATGTTTTAAAGAAATTTCTGCATAAATAGCATTTAATTTTCATGATGATAATTTACTGCAATTATAGAGACCTAAATCAAATTGTAGTATCTTAAGGGGGAAAGATACCGAAATTCTTCCATAGACTTAACATAGAAAAGAAAAACGAAATAAAACGAAAAGGCGCATAGTGACAAAATTTTTTATAAAGAATCTTCACCACTTCCTTTAGGGCAAGATATATTTCTAATGTTTCTGATTTCTATAGTAAAATTATTAAAATTAGTAAATAAATACTTTATATCGAAGATTTTGAGCACCGTACTGGAAATAACAATTACGGAATATTATTTTTAATTTAAGAAAGTAATAAATTCTAAACTAGTTATGTTTTGCCCTGCCTAGATGTGTTTTCCATATGTTTTAATGATTATTTTGTGAAAATATATCAATCACGATTTTTAATTCGTTTTTTTCTTTAGTGAGTTTTTGAAAAATAGCTACCGCTTTGCCTGCTGATGGCAAGCAAAGCGATAGCTATTTTTCTGCCTGCTGATCTTTGCCTGTGAAACAGAACAGTGAATAAAAAATATGTGTACCATTTTTTTTATTTTATTTTGCAACATGTATTATTACTATTGTATTACATTAATTATAGGCATTTCTTATTGCTAATATTGATTTGTATTCATAAATCATTCATGAAAATCAAAAATTTAAAACTTATAAAAAGGGTCCATAAATAAAACGTATAAAACTAGTCATAGTTGCTGTATTATCATAATATGTATTTCGACAAATTTTGTGAAATGATGCTTACATAGAAATACTTATGCTTCTAATAGAGGAAAAGTGGTGACAATGAATTTCCTATGTATCGATTAAAGAAAAGCTAAAAAATATTTGTTTCATAATTAACAGATTATAGTAGATCTATACGTGAAAATAACCGATAATCCGCTTTGTTTTCTTGATCGTATATTTTGTTATTTAAATTATAACTACTAAATATACCATAACTTTAATTTTTGCAATTTCATTTTAATAATTCGTATGCAAACTTTCGTTCAATTAGTAAAACAATACAGTAATTAAATTAATTTATCATCACTACAAAGTAATTTTAAAAAAACAAATTGTATAAATACAACCGCATTTCTGAAAAATATCATCTCAAGCAAATTTAAGTAAAACTAAATTATAACAAGAACTTGTTGGAATTTGTGTAGTGTTTTTGTTTTAATTAAATTGAAGATACATTTCTTAGTATTTGAATTATTAATTTATATTCCAAACAAAATTAGATAAATCACTCTTTTAGCGAATAGAATGGTGCGTTCAGTTTTATATCTAAAAGACTCGGATTCGAATCCGATTCCATATCTTGGAGAATTTAAAAGGAGGATTTAAAGCCCGATCATCCCCATTTTCACAGAACTGGATATCTGTCATGGCATCTATGACAGGACCAATATTCGCTTCGCTAATTAAATTGGGAAATGTCATTTGTCGACAAAAATTCGCTAATTGAATTAATACTTTATAAATTTTATTTAAATATTTAGAAAAGAACATGACATGTTCATAATTTTGAACTAATTGAATTAATAATACTTTATAAATTTTATTTAAATATTTAGAAAAGAACATGACATGTTCATAATTTTGAAATTAATAAGAAAATATATTTCAATATGGTTCATATCTTGATTTTTGAAATCCGTGCTGTTTCATCTTAGAATTGTTTTTGCGGTTGGGCTAGCATCCATGTATATAATTCCATTGTCAACTTGAGAAATTAAATCTTTCTGAGTAGATATGCCAGTAGTAATATGCCGATAAATGCCAATATTGCTGTATGAACAGCGAGCTGAAATGAAAAAAATATGAGGTCAGAGAAAATTTATTTCTGTTTACATTAAAACTAATCTCAATCTCTAATGTCAAATATATTTTGTACCTTTATTATATAGTGATATAGGAGTGATACATGAAAATTCCCAAAATGCATTTCCAGTTAGTAAGTTATTGAGATATTACCTCGGAATAAATTTATCTTATAAAATTCTAATGTTTTAAAAAGATTAAAATAAAAAGGAAATAATATCTTTTATAGTATTTATGACACGATGCACTACAAATCTCTTCTTAGCATACACAAAAAATTATCTGCACTGTATTTATAATACAGTATTTCTAAATGTTCAACCAATTTGTAATCTCGAAATTTCATCGTTTACTCCTTTATATCATAAATCAGGAGTTGGCAACCGGTGGCCCACATGTGTATTTTTGGAGGACAATAATATGTTGACCGTATTTACATTTCATGTGGGCCCGTATATTAAATTATTTGAATAATGAATTTTATAATATGAATAATAAATAAAAAATAATTTTATACTTATACTTTATGCCTTGCAACTTAGCATAAGCGAGGGAAGCAACATCATCGGGAGTGGGCTAACAAAGGCAACGTCGCACCTCAGGTTATAAAGTGGACACAGATAATTTGGCTAAGAAAAATAACCACAAAAGTCACATTAAGCAAAGAGACGTATTGTGATGCATAAATTATATTATTTTGTTTTTATCTGATAATTTTTCATTCAGTTTCATTTTCACGTTTGTTTCATATCTCGTATTTTATTTACTAATGTATTTTTTAAGACTTAGATAATAAAAATTGATGATAAATATTTTTCCACTTATTATTTTCTCTTAATCGGCGCTTGCAGCCCGATTATTAAAAATAAAAGTTGAATATGGCACACAAGTCTGAAAAGGTTGCTGACCCGTCATAGATAAACTGACAATTTTAGAAAAATCTAACAATCCTATTTTTTAAAAACACAATAATTTCTAACTGATATAACAAGATCATTTTATGTAGGAAATAGAATTCATTAAAGAATGATATATCTTTGAAAAAAACAAAAAATGAGATGAATGTAATCGAATTGAAAGCGAAATAAGTGTTTATTTGAGTTCCAACTGAAAATCGGTAACACTGATATAACAAGAACATTTTCTGTAGGAAATAGAATTCATTAAAGAATGATATATCTTTGAAAAAACAAAAAAATTAGATTAATGTAATCGAATTGAAAGCGAAATAAGTGTTTATTTGAGTTCCAACTGAAAATCGGTAAGTGTACAGCCTATTCCAAAGCCCATCATTGATTTGTCCACAACTATGGTATTCAGCCATCAACTAAATAATACCACCAGCTGATAGATACCATTTATCATGACTTTTGGAGACTTTTTATGAAAAAATTTATGTTGCTGTCTATATAACCAATGTGGTAAATTCAAAATTGAATCAGGTACAATGAGGTCAATATATTTCTATAATATTTTGTCTAAGATTGCATTTACTAATTTGAATTGATGATGGACGTGTAAGAAAGACTGAAATTTGTTTAGAAGTGAATAAGTAACGTATCCATTTTCAAATTAATTGTTCGATTCCAAATAAATTTGGTATTTTTTAATGTCTTTTCACACCAGTATTTTCTGGATCAGAAAATAATGGCATAAAAAGATTATTATTCTTATGTTTTTATAAATATAGACAAAATTTATGTTACCTTGGTTTATCACATCCGAACAGTTTTTATCCAAACTCGCGTTAATGTCGGAATCCCGTTTTGCAAGTATGGAAATTTTTTCCGAGTTATACCCGTTAGACTAGACCGCTTAAAGTACTTTAAGGTCGAATTTAATGGAGCATTACGTTTTCAAATTAATTGTTCGATTCCAAATAAATTGGTATTTTTTAATGTCTTTTCACAGCAGTATTTTCTGGATCAGAAAATAATGGCATAAAAAGATTATTATTCTTATGTTTTTATATTTAATTATTTCCTAGAAAATTATAACTTTGATATTAGTTGCATAAATAGTGCTTCGTTAAGCAATATTGTTCGTGTGATAAAACTTTGTTAAAACTCTTTAAATAAACACTAATTAATTAAAATTAGTTTAATTTAACGTCGAAAATTTATTGTTATTATTATTTTTTTTTATATTTGCTTTGTCGGTGACGCTCTTGTGGGATTTATAAACCGCACGATCCTCACCTATAACTTTTTTACAGCTTTAAAAAAAGCGAATAATATGAAAAAAATTAAATTAAATTTCACATAAATAATACTTAAAAATTTTTCAATATGTACAAAATTAAATATCGATCGAGATGTTTACGAAAAGAAAAGTCATTTTCTTAATTTAACTCATCAAGAGACATTCTTAAATTTATTTTCATTGATCCGTTTATCGATGTAATTAACTGTTCTAAAATTTTCCAAATTTTGCATTTTTATATTTTAAAAATAGCAAATATTATATTATACACTTTAAACGATGATTAAAATCGACTTTTTTAAAGTTTTGTCAAACTAGTTAAATAAATGTGCCTTTCCTGAAAGATCCTTCGTTATTGCGGAGAGTGATGAAACAATGAACTAACTAAGTGTATGTGACAATATATCCTTCCCCCCGTAAAGTAAAACTTTGCCACAATAAACTAGAAAGGCAATTGTGTCAAAAGCTTTACTGATATCTACAGAGACTGCCAATCAATTTGCAGAGTACTAAAGCCCTTTCATTGATCCATCTAACAGAAAGTAAAAATGTCAAAAAGTATTTTTAAAGATTAAACCTCTTTATCGTATTATAAAGTGGTAGAATCTGTAAAATAATAATAAAAATAGTGTATTTTAATGTCGAACAAGTTGTTAAATTATGAGTTTTGAAATTTTTTTTGATATAACTCATCAAAATCGCATTACAAAACTCTCGAGAATCGAACTTTATCCTGTAGTCAATTGGCATTTACCAAAAACAAACAAAGCAGTAAACTTATTATTATTTTTTATGTGTTTTTTGTTTAGGAAAAGTTTAAGTTATCCTATTACAACTCGTGACATAAAACCTAAGTAATGTTGAGATTTAATGCATCCTTCAGAATTTCTGTCAAGTTTTATAAAATTCGGTGGAACGATTAGTTTTCTGATCGCATGGACAAAACCAAAAACAATCTAGTAAATAGTCTAGATAATAATAAATGTACAAGGAAACGATGTTTATAATTGTTTTCTTCTGGATAATTATAATTAAATATAGCAGTTTAGTTTTATAAACACGCATAAATGTTCAATATATCATGGTTTAACTGTAAAAATGGTTTTATATTTGCTCTTATTCTATGGGGAAAACCATGTTTATGTTTCCGTCTAATAAAGGAAAAAAAAAAGCAAATATAAACTGATTTTACAAAGCTTATACTCGTCTAACGATAAAAAAATATAAATTTATATTTAAAGAAAGCAAAAATCTTTTTAAATCTACTATTCTTATAGATAAAACTAGGCACAAAATGCATTTAAACTCGTTGATATTTATATTCAATTTATTAATAAAATATATAGGGATAAAACTAAGAGTGTTGCAAAGCGAAAACAAAGTTTATACACGTCTGATAGGATAAAACATATATTTATACTGAGAAAATAAAAAGGATGAATATATCTACCATGTCAATATTGTTTCTTCATTTAATTTTCATTTATTCGTGAAAGTTTATAATATCTTTTTACATACTTTGCATCTAAGCTTTTAAGATAGTTTCCCATTTTCTAAAACCATATAAAAATAAATTTTCTCATTAAATTCCTTCTCGAACCAATCTGTTCGGTTAAAAATTATCATTGGATTCATTATTGTGTGAATTCATGACTTGGCATCTGCATAAAAAAAAGGCAGATAATCAATAAAACTAATTTCTTTCCTTCATAAGAGAGAAAGAAAGTAGTAAAGTGTATATAAAAGAGGTTACTTTTTATTAGCGAAAATAATTTTTTCTCATTATTTTCTAAAAGTTTGAATCAATATTTTAATTTAAAGATTTATTACCTAAAGGAAAAATTATTCCAAGTTCTCATTTAAGTAAGAGGATGTTAATAATTACTCTTAATTTTATTTAAAGAAAGATGGAAACTGGTTCAATATATCAAGATTTTTTTCATGTCGGAGATTATGCCAAACAAAATGTTTTTTTAAAAATAAATTTTGCTCGAAGGCGACTAGTATCAGTTAGTAAATTAAGCAGGCAAAATATTATTTTTAACTAAAAAGTTATAACCGCGTATAAAATAATTTAATTATTAATTAAAATAAATAACATTATTTCGTTTAAATTC